>JARNME010000370.1:0-28953 GCA_030179655.1 Scaptomyza flava | reverse complement strand
AGACGGAAGACGGTCACCCGCGACATAGCCCGTGTATCGCGGGAAGCCTAATTTAAACTGGAGGTCGGCAGGTATCCAGAGTTCGCAAAGTAGAGACCGAGCACCCCCTCGGCCACGAATCCCTCGGCACAATGCTGTTCCACCTTGGATTGGGGTAATTTTATAGAGTTTTCTCTCTCGCCCGACTACAATTGGTCAGCACCCTTGGCAGAGACATGACCGTACCAAGGATCTGCTTCCAGCCGCCCTCGCGTGGAGAGTATAGTCGCACTACCAATTGTGAGCCGCAAGGACGGAGCGCACGGCATCAACGTACACACAAATTTTCAGTATGCATGGACGTGTGATGTCAGTACGCTTTATCCCCTTGTTGCTCCAATCGGCTGACGGCCGAGCACTTACTAAAATGATTTTGTTTATAGAAGCGGCTTCTTTGTTGATGTTATTACTAACTGGAAATTCTTCATTTATTTTGTTGGTCATGAAGCAAAAGGGTTCCCAGTTTGCTTCTTTGGTTTTAAGATTGGCCTATGAATGTTTTCTGTAGTGGGGGTTGGGATATAAGGATTGGAAAGTGATCGCTGCCACAAAGTTCATTGAAAATTTTCCAATTTGTGTAGTGTGCAATTTGTGGGGAGCATAATGACAAGTCTATGTGAGTAAATGTATTGTGAGTTGTGTAGTGCGTAGGTGATTTTTCGTTAAGAATTAGGTACTGAGATTGTTCGATAAATTTAGCCAAAATATTTCCTCTTCTGTTATTGCAGAGGAATCCCCAATTGGTGTGCCAACTGTTAAAGTCTCCCGTTATTAGGGTGTTAGTTTAGTAGCTATAGGCATTTTGATGGGAGAATGGTTTGTTTGGAGGAGTGTAAAACGAAAATATTGTGAGTTTTTGTTTATTTCTATAGCGACGTTTTCAAAGTCATTGGTCGAATCTAATTTAGAATATTGAATAGAATTGTGCACTAGGATTCCGGCTCCACCTAATCGGTTGGAGGCAGGGCATGTTACTATATTGTAATTAACAGGGATGGGGAAGTTGTTTTTATCAAATATGTGAGTTTCTTGTAACGAAATTATTTGAGGTTTGTGTTCTTTGATTAAAATTAGTAGCTCACTATAGTTGTTGATACACTCCCCGAAATTAAATTAAAGGCACCTCATTTTTTGTACGTATTTCATATTAAAAATAAAGGAAAAAATTTTGTTGATATTTACTGTTTAGTTCTTTAATTGTTGTTTAACAATGCAGTTTACAAAATTACAAAAAGCTAGAAAAATTTTTAGAGCAATTTTTCAAAAATCTTTTGTATGCATTTCGAAATTCAATTAAAGGCAGTTTTTCAAAAATCATGATTTAAATGGTTATTTGGCGGTTTTTATAGAATTATTGCTAATTAATAATGTGTCGATCCACCAGCTTTGGAAATAACCTCAAAAATTCTATTTTGCATTGATTGCACAACCTTCTGAAAGTCTGATTGGGGAATTTCAGCCCATTCTTTGATGACAGTAGTCCGTAACTCCTCTAAAGACTGAAATTTTCTTCGACCGGTCTAAACACGTCTTGTAAGATTTCCCCACATGATTTCGATAGGATTTAAGTCTGGGGAACGTGCTGGCCACTCCAAAAGTTCAATTTCCCTTACCTGAAACCATTGACGACTGGCTCGCGAAACATGTATCGGGGCATTATCCTGTTGGAAAATGGTTTCTTGGTCCGGCTGCAGCTCCAAAAAGCTTACAAGTACTTCATCTAGCAAGTTTGTATAACCTTCTGAATTCATTCTTCCAGTAATCTTGCAAATAGGCGTCCTATTGTAAAAACTGAACCCAGCCCAAAACATCAACGAAAAGCGTTAAGGTCCTCTCAAATCATGCCAATAGTAATTAAAACCATCTGGGCCATCAAGATTAAATTTTTTTTTCATCCGAAAAATCACTTTCTTCCACTCTTCTGTCCACGCCATATGGTTTTTTTGCAAAATCCAGCATTGCTTGTTTATGGACTTTAGTAAGAGCTGGCTTCGACTTCATTTTCTTCCACTTTAGTCGGTACTGCCCGATAAAATTTGCTGCACTCGACGTGTAGTTATTGGCAGTTTAAAATCAGTTTTAATTTTAGAAGCTGATGCATTTTCCTTTATGCCGGAGCGAATTATTGCGGCTTTATCCCTTGAAGAAATTTTTAAGTTGTTCTTCTTTGACCAATTTTTGTTATATATTCCCTTTTGTTTGATCAAATTGTCCACTGCTGATGCAGAACGGTTTAATTTCAGCGCAATTTTTCGATTGGACATACCGGTATCCTTGTAAGCAAGGACCTTTGCAATTTCTTCGGAGGAAAGTTTTGTTCCCCTTCCCATCTTGAATTTTGAATTGAAGTCAGTATTTTTTGGTTATTTTCTAATCGTCAATAGACTCAGCACTTCAAATTAGTACGAACAAAATTTATTTGACTTCAAATATTCCCCAGGAACAGCTACAAAGGCATTGCCTTTAATTGAATTTCGCATCGAAAGTTGTAACTTAACCGAAAACTCGGCGAAAACAATCTAAAAACTAACGGTAAATGCATTTCTGAAACTTAAAATAGACTACGAATGAGAATAACAAAATGAGATGACAAATACAAAGTACCGTTATCTCCAAACATGATTTTTCATGACAAATGAGGTGCCTTTAATTAAATTTCGGGGAGTGTATATCCTTTAATACTCCATTGCAGGGCTTTTAAAGACATATTGGCATATAGATGTAAAGGTATAGTGTAGGAATTATACATCCAGCCCCCCCGATCAACAGCACATTGCGCAGGTGTACGGATGAGCAGGCCAGGCCCAAGCCCTCGCCAGTCCAAACGAGATCGCTTAGAGTTAAGGTTTCTTCTATGGTTTCTTTAATCGTTGAGTCTTCTGTATCAGATTTGTGGTTGGCTTTGCTTGTTGTATTTATTCTTGTTTTTTTTTGTTGACGTTTTGAGTTGTCGAAGGGTACGCTTTGAGGTATTCCTTAGGACGCTTTTGAGTTTGTTGGCCGTGGTCTTTTCTTATGTTGTCCTCTTCTATTAAATCGTTGATGTCATCATAATTGGTTAATGAACGTTGGGTGGGTTGTGTTGTAGGTATGTTGTGCTGTATCTTGTTGTGGATTTCTGCGGTGATGGTGGTGTGACTGTTGGAGTATTTTGGCTGACTGTTGCTGCGAATGTCTGCTGACCTTGAAGTTTGGATTTTTAGACTGCATGGGCAGCTTTGTTGTCTATTTTTAATGATATTTTAAGGGCAATTATTTCTTGTTCTTTTAAGAAGATTGGGCATTTTCTGTCAAAGGTGGAGTGGTTGTTGTCTAAATGGTTTATACTACAGTTTACGCATCAGGTTTCATCTGTGCACTTTTCCATTGTCTCGATGTCGCAGTGTTGATTTTTACCACATATAGAACAAATTGTGTTTGTTGATCGGCAGACATTAGCTGTGTGCCCAAAACGCAAGCATTTATTGCAGCGCATGGGAAGCGGAACGTATGTCCGATCGTTGGTTTTCTGATATCCGATATAAATACACTCAGGAAGATCGTGTAAGGCAAATGTGAGAATAATCAGCCCGGTCTCGGCGCGTTCGTTTCCCTTCATTTTCGTTATTATACTCGATACCGAAGGTAACTAGTATATTGGTTTTGTGCAATGTCCGTCATGGTGTCTGTCCGTCTGTCCGTCTGTCCGTCTGTCCGTCTGTCCGTCCGTATGTATGCAAGTTTTTTCCACACCCTTCAAGCTAGAGACTTGAAACTTTCCAATTCTCTTTATCTATGGGATAGTAAATTAAAGTGTCAAGATGGGGGTTCTACGATAACTGGGGGCTGTCAAATCGATAAATTCGATAACTCAAAACCGATAAATCCACATATTTCGCACATCCTTACAGCTAGAACTACCAAATTTGGTAAGAAGATAGCTACTAGCAACCCCCAAAAAACTGCATCAATAATTTTGGAGCCACGCCCCCCCATTCCGCCCCCAGCCCCCCTTATTTTAAAGTCAAAAAAGCATATATCTCCCTCAGTTTTTGAGCTATAGCCGCCAAATTTGGTGCCAAGATAGGTGATGATGACCCCCTAAAAACTGCATCAAAAGTTTGGATGCCACGCCCACCGACACTGCCCTAGCTACCCCCATCCACCCCAACGCTTCGTCAAAAACGGGAATGCGTGTATCTTCCAGAGTTGTGGAGCTAGAGCCACCAAATTTGGTGGGAAGATAGCTAGTAGCGATCCCCAAAAAACTGCATCAAAGTTTTGGAGCCGCGCCCACCCATTCCGCCCCCAGCCCCCCCGCATTTGAAATCAGAAATGGCTATATCTCCCAAAGTTTTGAGCTAGAGCCACCAAATTTGGTGCCAAGATAGGTGATGATGACCCCCTAAAAACTGCATCAAAAGTTTGGATGCCACGCCCACCGATCCTACCCTAGCCGCCCCCATCCACCCCAACGCTTCGTCAAAAACGGGAATGCGTGTATCTTCCAGAGTTGTGGAGCTAGAGCCACCAAATTTGGTGGGAAGATAGCTAGTAGCGATCCCCAAAAAACTGCATCAAAGTTTTGGAGCCGCGCCCACCCATTCCGCCCCCAGCCCCCCCGCATTTTGAAATCAGAAATGGCTATATCTCCCAAAGTTTTGAGCTAGAGCCACCAAATTTGGTGCCAAGATAGGTGATGATGACCCCCTAAAAACTGCATCAAAGTTTTGGAGCCAAGCCCACCCATTCCGCCCCCCTTTCCCCACCATTTACAAACTTTCAGCTAGAGTCACCAAATTTGGTATGAAGATAGCAATTGACATTCCACAAAGATCTGCATCAAAAATTTGGATGCCATGCCTACCCATAACGCCCCAGCCCCCCCCCCCCTTTTCTCACTTTTTACAAACTTCGAGCTAGAGTCACCAAATTTGGTATGAAGATAGCAATTGACATTCCTCATGGATCGGCAGCAAAAATTGAATGCCACGCCCACCCATACCGCCCCAAGCCCCATAGCCCTCCTAACCCACCTTATACAAACTTTGAGCTAGAGTCACCAAATTTGGTATGAAGGTAGCATTTGACATTCCACAAGGATCTGCAGCAAAAATTTGGATGCCACGCCAACCATACCGCCCCCAGCCCCCCTTTCCCCACTTTATACAAACTTTGAGCTAGAGTCACCAAATTTGGTATGAAGGTAGCATTTGACATTCCACAAGGATCTGCAGCAAAACTTTGATGCCACGCCCAACCATACCGCCCCCAGCCCCCCTTTCCCCACTTTATACAAACTTTGAGCTAGAGTCACCAAATTTAGTATGAAGGTAGCATTTGACATTCCACAAGGATCTGCAGCAAAAATTTGGATGCCACGCCCAACCATACCGCCCCCAGCCCCCTTTCCCCACTTTATACAAACTTCGAGCTAGAGTCAACAAATTCGGTATGAAGATAGCAATTGACATCCCACATAGATCTGCGCAAAAATTTGAATGCCACGCCCAACCATACCGCCCCCAGCCCCCCTTTCCCCACTTTATACAAACTTTGAGCTAGAGTCACCAAATTTGGTATGAAGGTAGCATTTGACATTCCACAAGGATCTGCAGCAAAAATTTGAATGCCACTCCCAACCATACCGCCCCCAGCCCCCCTTTCCCCACTTTATACAAACTTTGAGCTAGAGTCACCAAATTTGGTATGAAGGTAGCATTTGACATTCCACAAGGATCTGAAGCAAAAATTTGGATGCCACGCCCAACCATACCGCCCCAGCCCCCCTTTCCCCACTTTATACAAACTTCGAGCTAGAGTCACCAAATTTGGTATGAAGATAGCAATTGACATCCCACATAGATCTGCACCAAAAATTTGGATGCCACGCCCAAACATACCGCCCCCAGCCCCCATTTCCCCACTTTATACAAACTTTGAGCTAGAGTCACCAAATTTGGTATGAAGGTAGCAATTGACATTCCACAAAGATCTGCATCAAAAATTTGGATGCAATTCCACCCATACCGCCCCCAGCCCCCCTTTCCCCACTTTATACAAACTTTGAGCTAGAGTCACCAAATTTGGTATGATGATAGCAATTGACATCCCACATGGATGGGCATCAAAATTTTAATACTGGTATCGAGTATACCGCAGTCGGTTGCGTCCGACTGCAACGTTTCCACTTGTTTTTTTTTGACTGCCAAAAAATGTTGAGAGTTTAATTCTTTTTGTATTTCCTCTTCTGAGATTATTCGTAGATCATTGCAGTAAATAATGCCTTTGCAAAAGTTGAGTGTTTTGTGTTCCGTTACTTTTACTGTTATATGCGGAGATAATGTTGTGAGTTTGAGTAGTTTTGTGGCTTGCTTGTGGGCTTTTGTTTTGATTAGTATGGCACCGTTTCTTGCTTTTTGCAAAGTTTTACTTCGCCGTTGCAGGTATAGTCGATCATTTTTTTATTGAGAACGGTGAGACATTTTCTAGCGATTCAGTTTTATTTCATTGGTGTTTGTTCTTTCCATTATTAGGTATTTAGGTCCGATGGTGAGTTCCATCGTCGAATTAGTTTGTGCGTTTGGCTTTGGGCGGTCGGGTGGATCTGGTGGTTGACCCATTGTAGGGTACATTCTTTGCGCTAAGCGCGTTGTCTAAATTGTTTATGCTGGTGTGATTTGTGAAATTTGTTTGCTTTACGCGATGAAAAAACGAAGGCAGGGTAAAGAGTATCTGATAGTAAACACAGTAACGGTTCTTTACGTTGAGTTGGGTTGTTGTTCCGCGCTTGCTTGACACGACCGATCGGTTCGGCTGCTTGTGAGAACTGTGTTCGTGCATATTGATTTCATTACGTTGTTCTTAAAGAGTAAATGATGCTTGGTCACTGCCCTTGTTAACATATTTACAAATGTATTTATTAGACTTAACAGAACTACAATACTCAACATTTATGTGAGCTTCAAATGTTCTCAATAGTACACAGTTGTAAGGCACAACCCAACGATTATCTATGCAATTACCATTTATATTAATTGCATTACCACCATCTTCTATCGCTCTTCTACGACATAGAGGGTAACTATCTTTTCCAGTCACAGTTTCTTTAAGTTATTGTCGAAAAAACCTTTTGGTAAATTTTGCATTTTTCATGCATGGCGATTTATAATTAAACCGCTTTTGCCATTCCACAGAGTACATAAAACATTACACGCTTCCAAACAAAGAACTTTTTGTCAATAGTGACAGTAAAGCTTAACTTTTAAATGAAAAACTCGAGCTTTAATATCGTGACAATCATGCGGTTTTTGACCAGGTAATTAAAACTTTTTATGTCATTCCATTGTGGATTGCATGTGAATGTTATGAAAAGATCTGGTCTTTTCATGCATGTATCGTGCAGAGCTTGTAAAAGAAGATGGTAAAATTACCATCTGACCAAGTTAAGCTGTGACAACATCTTGTTGGCCTATTGCATCTTGTAGATGTATATAGCTATCTGCTCTGAGTTTCGCTTGAATGTAGCGAATATAATTTAACCTTTCTGTTTCAATTTAAGCATACATATCAACAAAAAACAGACTAAAAAGGGAACGACAATAAATTAAATGATTTATCTCAAATTGACATATCATTATTTTATAGCTGTAAAAGCATAACGCAGATATCATTTTTTTTTTTTTTTTCTTCTCTTTTATACTCGATTCCGAAGGTAAAGAGTATATTGGTTTTGTGCAATGTCCGTCATGGTATCTGTCCGTCTGTCCGTTTGTCCGTCCGTATGTGTGCAAGTTTTTTCCACACCCTTCAAGCTAGGGACTTGAAACTTTCCAATTCTCTTTATCTATGGGATAGTAAATTAAAGTGTCAAGATTGGGGTTCTACGATAACTGGGGGGCTGGCAAATCGATAAATTCGATAACTCAAAAACGATAAATCCGCATATTTCACACACCCTTAAAGCTAGAACTACCAAATTTGGTAAGAAGATAGCTACTAGCAACCCCCAAAAAACTACATCAAAAATTTTGGAGCTACGCCCCCCCATTCCGCCCCCAGACCCTCCGCATTTTAAAGTCAAAAAAGCCTATATCTCCCACAGTTTTTGAGCTAGAGCCACCAAATTTGGTGCCAATTTAGCTGATGATGACCCCCCAAAAACTGCACCAAAAGTTTGGATGCCACGCCCACCAATACCGCCCTAGCTGCCCCAACGATTCGTCAAAAACGAGAATGCGTGTATCTTCCAGAGTAGTGGAACTAGAGCCACCAAATTGGTACGAAGATAGCTGGCAACGACCCCCAGATATCTGCATCAAAGTTTTGGAGCCACGCCCACCCATCCCGCCCCAGCCTCACCGAATTTAAAATCAAAAAAACCTATATCTCCCAAAGTTCTTTAGCTAGAGTCACCAAATTTGGTGCCAAGATAGAGAATGATGACCCCCCAAAAACTGCATCAAAATTTTGGATGCCACGCCCACCAATACCGCCCTAGCCACCCCCATCGGCCCCAACGCTTCGTCAAAAACGGGAATGCGTGTATATTCCAGAGTAGTGGAGCTAGAGCCACCAAATTTGGTAGGAAGATAGCTGGCAACGACCCCCAAAAATCTGCATCAAAGTTTTGGAGCCTAGCCCATCCATTACGCCCCCCTTTCCCCACCTTATACAAACTTTGAGCTAGAGTCACCAAATTTGGTATGAAGTTAGCATTTGACATTCCACAAGGATCTGCAGCAAAAATTTGGATGCCACGCCCAACCATACCGACCCCAGCCCCCTTTCCCCACTTTATACAAACTTCGAGCTAGAGTCACCAAATTTGGTACGAAGAGAGCAATTGACATCCCACATGGATCGGCAGCAAAAATTTGAATGCCACGCCCAACCATACCGCCCCAAGCCCCATAGCCCCCCTTTCACCACCTTTTACATGCTTCGAGCTAGAGTCACCAAATTGGTATGAGGTAGCATTTGACATTCCACAAGGATCTGCAGCAAAGTTTTGGATGCCACGCCCAACCATACCGCCCCCAGCCCCCCTTTCCCCACTTTATACAAACTTTGAGCTAGAGTCACCAAATTTGGTATGAAGATAGCATTTGACATTCCACAAGGATCTGCTCCAAAAATTTGGATGCCACGCCCAGCCGTCACGCCCCCAGCCCCCCTTTCCCCACTTTATACAAACTTCGAGCTAGAGTCACCAAATTTGGTATGAAGATAGCAATTGACATCCCACATAGATCTGCACCAAAAATTTGAATTCCACGCCCAACCATACCGGCCCAGCCCCCTTTCCCACATTTACAAACTTTGAGCTAGAGTCACCAAATTTGTTATGAAGATAGCAATTGACATTCCACAAAGATCTGCATCAAAAATTGGATGCAATTCCACCCATACCGCCCCCAGCCCCCCTTTCCCCACTTTGTACAAACTTCGAGCTAGAGTCACCAAATTTAGTATGAAGATAGCAATTGACATCCCACATGGATGGGCATCAAAATTTTTAATACTAGTATCGAGTATACCGCAGTCGATTGCGTCCGACTGAAACGTTTCCACTTGTTTTATAATGGATTCCATTGTGGTATATCCACTGAATAGCCATCTTCGCCGTAAGGATATAGCAAAGGGTACTGTAAGGCATCGTAGGATCGATGCACCTCACTTATACGATGTAATTTATTATTATGGCTTTCAGTAATAATATCGCGCTTTTCAAATTGCTGACCAACAATAACTAAAGCTACTTCGCTTGATTGAGGTGCATTGTAAAGCCCTTTGTGGGCACCAGCGGGTGTTCGATCAGCATGTATAACCAATTTATAGTCTTTAGTACTTGTTGGTATTTTATTGAGAGCCATTTTTAGATCTTTAACATAACGATTATGATGATGAAACATACATTGAAGATCCTTTACTACGCTACAATCAACATTTGAAATATTTTTGCAACGTAGTTGAGCTTCCTTTTCATTATCACCAACAAAATATATTTGAAGAAACTGCATTTCTTCATATGGCAAGGGTCGGACACTACCAATTAAAACATACACTTGTCCTTGGACTTTAAAGGTTGACCAACTTTTATTTATTTTTTTTTACTTCCAAAGGAAGTCATTTGAAAGCAGCTGTTATACTTTCTTATACGATCAATGAAATGATCATGCTTGGGATGTCCACCAATTATCAAGCTTTTAAGTGGATCGGGCAAACTTTCATTTGTGAAAGATTACCTTTTCCTGCCTTGCAACAGATACCCAAAGGCTCATTTTTATACCCTTACCCCATAAAATGGGTTAATAAGGGTATAATGGTTTTGTGCAAAAGTATGTAACAGGCAGAAGGAAGCATCTCCGACCCCATAAAGTGTATATATTCTTGATCAGCATCAACAGCCGAGACGATTTAGCTATGTCCGCCTGTCCGTCCGTCTGTCCGTCTGTATGAACGCGTGGAAACTGCAAGAGCTAGAGACTTCAGATTTTGTATATAAGTTCTCCTATACCATGAACAGAACAAGTTTGCTTCAAATTATCGATAACTATTATGGTTTCTGATATACACAAGATATCGGTAACAAAAATATGGAATTTGGCAAATCTTAAAATGAGGGGCAATGGGTAATGATAGAATTTTTCTGAAAATTTCGTCCAAATCGGTTAAGAAACACCGGAGATATTGAACTTAATCGATTGAAGCTAAGTCAGTATACCAAAGTCTTACATAAATTAAATATATTTATTGCAACTGGGTTCAGGGTATCTTCGAGTCGGGCATTTCCGACTAGAGCCTTCTTATTTGTTTTTAATAGCTTTTAATTAGCTTCCTTTGAGGCGGAGTGAGTGAGTGAGTAACTCAAAAGAGGCATAAATTAAGTTGAAAAGGCCCTCTGAGCGTAAAATTCTATATGGACTTGTTGTAAGGATACCCGACTCAAAACCGGAAGGTCTGGGTTCAAATACCGGTGTGGAAATATAAATCATTTTCTTTATTGTCAGATTTTGTTTTATTTTAATAGATGTATTTTTATACTCGATACCGAAGGTAACTAGTATATTGGTTTTGTGCAATGTCCGTCATGGTGTCTGTCCGTCTGTCCGTCTGTCCGTCCGTATGTATGCAAGTTTTTTCCACACCCTTCAAGCTAGAGACTTGAAACTTTCCAATTCTCTTTATCTATGGGATAGTAAATTAAAGTGTCAAGATGGGGGTTCTACGATAACTGGGGGGCTGTCAAATCGATAAATTCGATAACTCAAAACCGATAAATCCACATATTTCGCACATCCTTACAGCTAGAACTACCAAATTTGGTAAGAAGATAGCTACTAGCAACCCCAAAAAACTGCATCAATAATTTTGGAGCCACGCCCCCCCATTCCGCCCCAGCCCCCCTTATTTTAAAGTCAAAAAAGCATATATCTCCCTCAGTTTTGAGCTATAGCCACCAAATTTGGTGCCAAGATAGGTGATGATGACCCCCTAAAAACTGCATCAAAAGTTTGGATGCCACGCCCACCGACACTGCCCTAGCTACCCCCATCCACCCCAACGCTCGTCAAAAACGGGAATGCGTGTATCTTCCAGAGTTGTGGAGCTAGAGCCACCAAATTTGGTGGGAAGATAGCTAGTAGCGATCCCCAAAAAAACTGCATCAAAGTTTTGGAGCCGCGCCCACCCATTCCGCCCCCAGCCCCCCCGCATTTTGAAATCAGAAATGGCTATATCTCCCAAAGTTTTTGAGCTAGAGCCACCAAATTTGGTGCCAAGATAGGTGATGATGACCCCCTAAAAACTGCATCAAAGTTTGGATGCCACGCCCACCGATCCTACCCTAGCCGCCCCCATCCACCCCAACGCTTCGTCAAAAACGGGAATGCGTGTATCTTCCAGAGTTGTGGAGCTAGAGCCACCAAATTTGGTGGGAAGATAGCTAGTAGCGATCCCCAAAAATCTGCATCAAAGTTTTGGAGCCAAGCCCACCCATTCCGCCCCCCTTTCCCCACCATTTACAAACTTTCAGCTAGAGTCACCAAATTTGGTATGAAGATAGCAATTGACATTCCACAAAGATCTGCATCAAAATTTGGATGCCATGCCTACCCATAACGCCCCCAGCCCCCCCCCCTTTTCTCACTTTTTACAAACTTCGAGCTAGAGTCACCAAATTTGGTATGAAGATAGCAATTGACATTCCTCATGGATCGGCAGCAAAAATTTGAATGCCACGCCCACCCATACCGCCCCAAGCCCCATAGCCCTCCTAACCCACCTTATACAAACTTTGAGCTAGAGTCACCAAATTTGGTATGAAGGTAGCATTTGACATTCCACAAGGATCTGCAGCAAAAATTTGGATGCCACGCCCAACCATACCGCCCCCAGCCCCCTTTCCCCACTTTATACAAACTTTGAGCTAGAGTCACCAAATTCGGTATGAAGGTAGCATTGACATTCCACAAGGATCTGCAGCAAAACTTTGATGCCACGCCCAACCATACCGCCCCAGCCCCCCTTTCCCCACTTTATACACACTTTGAGCTAGAGTCACCAAATTTGGTATGAAGGTAGCATTTGACATTCCACAAGGATCTGCAGCAAAAATTTGGATGCCACGCCCAACCATACCGCCCCCAGCCCCCTTTCCCCACTTTATACAAACTTCGAGCTAGAGTCAACAAATTCGGTATGAAGATAGCAATTGACATCCCACATAGATCTGCGCAAAAATTTGAATGCCACGCCCAACCATACCGCCCCCAGCCCCCCTTTCCCCACTTTATACAAACTTTGAGCTAGAGTCACCAAATTTGGTATGAAGGTAGCATTTGACATTCCACAAGGATCTGCAGCAAAAATTTGAATGCCACGCCCAACCATACCGCCCCCAGCCCCCCTTTCCCCACTTTATACAAACTTTGAGCTAGAGTCACCAAATTTGGTATGAAGGTAGCATTTGACATTCCACAAGGATCTGAAGCAAAAATTTGGATGCCACGCCCAACCATACCGCCCCCAGCCCCCCTTTCCCCACTTTATACAAACTTCGAGCTAGAGTCACCAAATTTGGTATGAAGATAGCAATTGACATCCCACATAGATCTGCACCAAAAATTTGGATGCCACGCCCAAACATACCGCCCCCAGCCCCCATTTCCCCACTTTATACAAACTTTGAGCTAGAGTCACCAAATTTGGTATGAAGGTAGCAATTGACATTCCACAAAGATCTGCATCAAAAATTTGGATGCAATTCCACCCATACCGCCCCCAGCCCCCCTTTCCCCACTTTATACAAACTTTGAGCTAGAGTCACCAAATTGGTATGATGATAGCAATTGACATCCCACATGGATGGGCATCAAAATTTTAATACTGGTATCGAGTATACCGCAGTCGGTTGCGTCCGACTGCAACGTTTCCACTTGTTTCACAGTTTACTTTTGTTCTCCAAAGCGAGAATACGTAAATACTTCGTTTGTCGCTCAATCTCCTTTACCTTGTTTTACAAAAACGTAAAAAAAAAATCAACAAACAAACAAAATCAACCGTTATAGTTAAACTTAATGTAACCATCTAAAATGGGACAGCCACCAGACCCACAGATCGATACAAATCATATACCAATAAGGAAATTTACGTTCCAGGACCTTTATACCTTATCAGACGAAAGACCAGAAGAAATGTGATAAATTCCTGAAGCTAACGGAACTCACTAGTACAATTACAGTAACCATCTCTGAGAATAACACGCTTAATCAATGTAAAGCCATTACCTACTCAAACGAACTCAGATCAATAAGTGAGGAAGAAATTCTAAAAGAACTAAATCACAAGCAGTGTGTGAGATAAGAAAAATTAAAATGGAGAGAGGAGAGGATATTATTGAGACTGGCTTACTCATTGTTACGTTTGCCACCCACACTAATCCAGAGTACATACGAATTGGATATGAGATGGCCAAAACAAGACGATGCGTCCCATTGCCTATTAGATGTTATAAATGCCTAAAGTATGGACATTGGACACACTCTTAAAGTTTGTCAGGGAGACAAAATATGCTTCAATTTTGGACAAAGTCATGAAGAAAACGACGAAAAAGTTCCATGCCAAAATGAACCGTGCAGTATAATTCCACCACAAGGATATTGGCAGACAACAAACACCGATCCATCTGGTGCCGATGAACTAGTGAGATGGTTCTGAGGTGGGCAAGCTGAGGCCACCGGACGGGTAGCAGGTTGCGGTTAGCTGACAACAGTTAGCGGACAACAGCGGGTACCACACCGTATGTGGGACCGACAAGGCGCTTGTCTGACCGCCTTCATAACATAGTATTACACACACCCTTCTCCTACACATGTTTTCCTACCCAATTCCTACCCCCCACATCTCACAACGGGCAGTGGTGACGTCCTGGGGCAAGGGTGCCATTTCACTCCCCAAAGCCAGAGTGTTACGTAGTCCGTGCTCATTGGCTGGTTTGCAGTCAGGGGTAACCGACTTATTTGAACGGAGCCTCACCGATACCTGGCCACCTCGGTGAGTAAACCTGGCCCCGGCGTGTTAATGGGGGCTATGACACGCCGGTACTACTTTCCCCTACACTCGTGGGATCTATATGGACAAAGAAAATTTTTGAAAAACATGCGGGGCTTAACCGCAACTCAAACAGCAGAGCGGATGGAAGAGGTGGCTCTGTTCCACAGAAGAGTGCCTTGATACCAAGGGCGGAAAGGTGCTGACCTTTGGTATGGAGGATGAAGCTCTATCACTCTTCAGTAATAAAGGAATGATGGTGAGCTTCAGGTTTGGTCAGCTGAGGTGCCGGCTGCACAAAAAGCAAGCCGCGACAGAGACGGCTGCGAAGGTGCAAGCAGACAAAGTGCCTGGAACCTCTTCTGCAGCAGCACCCACCGATGAGGCAGCCAAAGCCGAAGCGATTGCAGCCTGGGAAGCCGAGTTGGACTCGGACGTGTCACGCTTACACATGCGCAGCGAGCTAGGCTCTGGGAGTCATGAGAAGCCGTCCGATGATGAGCAGACACCAACCGGGCCGTTGTCAGAGGCATATTTGACGCTCTCGGAAGGGGAACCTGAGCTCTAAGGATGCTGACCACCAGCGTGGCACAGATCAACCTGCATCACGGGAGGGCAGCTTCGGCTGTCATCAGCAAGTTGATCTCCAGGTCTGACCTGGGGCTGGTGCTCATCCAGGAGCCATGGGTCGCCAGAGGTAGGATCTGCGGCCTTGACCAAGTAAGTTCGCAACTAATTGTAGAATTGAGGGAGACATCGCCAAGAGCATGCATTTTGGTCCGAAAGAATACTAACTTTATTTGTCTCTCAGCAGGGATCTTGTAGCGGTGCTAATCACTGGCGTGTTCGAGAGGTTGTGGTGTCAGCCTACTTCCCGGGAGATACTGCGGAAGCCCCCCCAACAGAGGTTCAGGATCTGGTGGCACACTGCAGCAGCAATAGACTCCAATTGCTGCTGGGATGCGACGCAAACGCGCATAGCGTAGCGTAGGGCAGCACGGACAACAACAAGAGAGGTGAGTGCTTGCTTGACTATCTTGTAGCTTATGACCTTATGGTGTTCAATGTGGGGGCTGAACCCACTTTTATCAGCAAAAATAGAGCCGAAGTACTTGGTATTACTTTCGGCAATGGGGGGGCCTCTGGGCTGGTTTGCAACTGGAGGGTCTCAACAGAACCGTCAATGTCGGATCACAGGATCATCCTCTTCGACATTAGTAGTAATTTCAGGATTAGTAAAGTCATCAGGAATCCCCGGTGGACTGACTGGCCGTTCTACCACTCACACCTGGGGTTAAATCTGAGCAGACTAAACCATAGCAGGAGGGAGTCTTCTCAGGAAGAGCTAGAGCAACTCTCGACAGAAGGACAGGGATAACCCTTGGTGGAATAAAAAGCTTCGAGCAGAGGTCAGGAGGCTGTTTAATACAGCCAAAAAGAATAGTGACAGATGGGACTTATACACCAAGAAACTAACAGAATATAATAAAGAAATCAGGTACAGCAAACGTGCTCATTTCCGGAGATTTTGCTCCAACCTAGAGCAGGCCACACCTGCTGTGAGAGTCTTTAAGTCGGTCTCGAAAGGCAAAGTGTTGTCCGAACTGTGCTTAAAGAGGCCAGATGGTTCCTTCACGGAAAATGAGGTGGAAAAGGCAGAACTTCTCCTGCAAACTCACTTTCCACTTTGCAAAACCATCACCAACACTTACAGCTGTTACGAAACGGTTCCCATCAGGAGACCGGACTGGAGCCTGGCTGCAGCCATAGTAACAGAGCAAAGAATAAGATTGGCCATTGGTACGCTTAGTCCCTACAAGGCCCCAAGTACGGACGGTATCCTCCCCGTCCATCTACAGAAGGGGATGGAACAGCTTATGGTGTTCCTCATTCGTATCTTCCGGGGTAGCCTAGCTATGGGCTACATACCTAGGGCATGGAGGACGGCCAGGGTGATCTTAATCCCGAAAATGGGAAAGTGAAGGCCAAAGGCGTTGCTCTTTGTGCCTTCATGGACGTAGATGGTGCTTTTGATAACACAGCACATGATGTTGTGGTTAGGGCGCTTCAGCGAAAAGGGGTTAAGCCAGGACTTACTCTCTGCCTAGGCAAGCTCCTTGACACTAGAATTGCGGAAGTCACTGTCAACAATTTGACGGTCAGGGCCAAACCACCAGAGGTTGTCCACAGGGGGGTGTCCTATCACCTCTACTCTGGAGTCTCGTGCTGGACGAGCAACTAGTCAAACTTACAGATAATGGATTTGAATGCCAAGGCTACGCCGATGACATTACCATTGTATGTAAAGGCAACTTCGAGAACACGCCATGTGATAGAATAACTCTGGGTCTTAAACTTTTCTTGGACTGGTGCAAAGACGTGGGGCTGAATATCAATCCAGCAAAACCACAGTTGTCGCCTTCACCAATCGTTACAAGTCAACGTCCATAAGACACATATCTATTGGGGTTACGGTAATCCCACTCTCTACGGAGATAATGTTTCTAGGGGTTATAATGGACAAGAGACTACTGTGGGCAAAATTGGGGTGTGTCCCCAGAAATCCTTCTGTGGATGTACACAGCAATGGTGAGGCCCATAGTCAGCTACGGCGCTGCGGTATGGGCGGAACGTGTTGACCTTGATGTCACTAAACGGCAACTGGGCAAACTCCAGAGACTTGCCTGCACGTGCATCTTGGGCGCAATGCGTACCTGCCCTTCCTCAGCACTGGACGTACTGCTAGGACTTCCACCTTTGTATGTCTACATCAAACACAGTGCGCACAGATCTATTATGAGATTGACAGGAGCGAACGCAATCACCTCTGTCACTAGTGCAACTGGCACACTGTTGGCCTTTCGGCAAGATGCGCAGATGGGCCTTTTTAGTTTCGAGAAGCTCTTTAAAACGGAGCTTAGCAATAAAGCAGAATGGACTAGTCTGTCGACCACCTATAATGTGAAACCACATGCTATTAGATGGTACACGGACGGATCATTAACAGATGAGGGTGCTGGAGCTGGAGTCTGCGGACCCCGACTCAAGTATCATGAGCCCCTGGGCAAATTTGCCAGCATTTTCCAAGCGGAAGTGCACGCGATTGAAAGATGTGCAACCTTCAACTTCGAGAGGGGATACGTTCATAGAGACATAGCCATTTTCTCCGACAGCCAGGCAGCGATCAAAGCACTTAGTGCTAATAAAATCGTCTCCAAACTGGTTTGGCAATGTATAGAAGCACTCAACACGTTGGGCAGTAAAAACAAAGTCACCATCTGTCCTGAACCTTTCTGTGGGCTAGGACCAGGGTTTATCAGTCAGAGCAGTCGCATCGATCTGCTCAACGCATGCCAGGACGCTTGGCGGTTTTCACATGGGGCAAGACAGAGCAAGCGATTGCTATGTAGTTACAACAAGAAGAGAACTGAGGACTGTCTGCAGCTGAGCAAAGGATCTCTTCGGTTAGTCACGGGTTTCTTGACCGGGCATTGCAGACTGCGCAAGCATAGGGGAAGACAGTCTTTACAGACTGTGTCTGGAGGGAAATGAGACTCCAGAGCACCTGCTTGAGGAGTTTCCCGCTATCAGCCGACTGAGGCTCTCTCTTCTGGGGAGCCTCTTTCTGTCTACAGAGAAGATGAGGGCTCTCCGACCATGCCACATCATCGCATTCCTGCGATCGATCGGGCTGTTCGAGGAGTTGTAACTCACAAAACAGTAAGAGGGCACAATAGATCCTAGTGGTCGCAGTGCATGATCCTCGTTCCAATAATAATATTAATAATAGCATCGATCCATTGACAAAAAAATGCCCAGTTTTTTGAAAGAGCAAGAAATTGCTGCCCTTAAAGTGCTGCGTAAAGTGGACACCAAAACAGCACACAACATCATCAACAACAGCTGACGTATGCGGCAGTAGCATCACAACAAGCAACTCCAATAAAAGCATCACCAAACACTGAAGATTCAACCAGCACCATAGCTACAAAAAAACACGCCAACAAACAAAAGCACTATGGTATCCTACTCCGACATGGATACTCTCATGGATACTGAACCATCATTTATTTATTTTTAAATTTATCTTTAAAACCCTCTAGAAGTAAGGTAAAAATTTTAACAAAAAATATTTCAAAACGAAAATTTGATCAACTCAAAGGTAAGTAAAGCTTAAATCTAAAGAAAGATTTAAGTCAAAATACGAAAAAAAACTCGCTGACTCTGATGTAGACGAAATGAGCGACACTTCGTAAAAAGTCAAGAAACGATTGTTGATCTCGGTGTGGCCGACGATTGGATGGAATTTTTCTCTCCTTGCTTCGGGGGGAGAGTAAGAATTTCATCTTCTTCAGTAAAACGAAGGTGTGAGGGTCTTGATCTCTCCTCTGCGGTGTGGGATGATTTCCTCTCTTCGCCAGCCGCACCGAGATCAAATAACAAACACACCAAAAAGATCAGTGCGTTTTTCCGCACGTTTTCTCTTCACAAACCACATAGATTATCTTTTAAACATTTAATCATAAATGTAAAGAGGTATCGATACATTGCTGTTTCGATAGGTATCGATTCTCAGTTGTTTTCGTGAATACACACGATCGTAGCAGCTTAAAAGTAGTAAGTCGTCAAGCGCATGATGCAATCAACAAGGTAGTGTCATGCGAGGAAGCGCCCTCTATATTTATGTACCAATCGTCAGTCGTAAAGTGCTTGTCGTTTGGGTAAGACGTTAATGCGGACGAATTTTGTACTGTGTGTCATCTTTGTTGATGTGATTGTTGTTACACAAGCAACACGGTTTTTATACCTACTCACTCGCACTCACAGACAAAATTCCCTAACAGAGGCAAGAGAGTAAAATAACAAGGATTCATATAGAGGCCTCAGTCGCACTCACACGGTCATATACAATGGTACTGGCTTCCTCGCATGACACTACCTTGTTGATTGTATCATGGTCAAGCGTACAAGTGGTACATATAAGTCGAAAAGTAGAAGTTGACGCGAGTTAAGTTGAACACTCTAAATTGCTTGAGTTTAAAGTTGTTTAATATTAATCGTTGTGGATTTGAAATCGATCTTTTATATGCTTTAAACATTGTTACTCATATTTAGCTAATAAACATTTAATAAATGTCACCATCAATTCTGCAATGGAACATAAAAGGTTATCTAAATAATTTTAGTGAACTTCTGATTTTAATAAAGAAACGATCACCAAACATAATTTCATTACAAGAAACACACATTCAAAGCACATACAACATACCCTCGCTTATCGATTACAAACATAGCAACAAATCGGTTTCAAAGAGTGGCTCTGTTAGTACACGATTCCATAAAACATTCTGAACTTAATATAAACACAGACTTCGAATCAGCAGCTATAGAAATAGACTCCATAAAAAAGTTACCATTATTTCATCTTATATATCACTTTCAACAACATTTTCATACAATAATCTAAAAAGAGTAATAAACTTCCAAAGCTCTCAAATAATTATTGCAGGAGACTTCAATAGTTGGTACTCCAGATGGGGCTCGCCGCGCAGCAATAATAGAGGGAAAATAATAGCAAAGTTCATAGACAACTCCAATCTCTCAACACTAGACGATACACATTATAGCACACACAACACATTCTCACACATAGATTTGACTTTCTGTTCTTCTGAACTTACTTCTTATGCAAACTGGAACACAATATACGACCTTTGCGGAAGTGACCATATCCCTGTTTTAATAACATTATTTCCACAAGAACAAAACAAAAAAGTAAGAAGGCTCTAGTCGGGAGAGCCCGACTAGAAGATACCCTGAACCCAGTTGCAATAAATAAATTAAATTTTTGTGAGACTTTGTTATACTGACTTAGCTTCAATCGATTAAGTTCGATATCTCCGGTGTTTCTTTTATGGTCTCTGATATATATTTTTCTTTTAGTCTCTGAGATCCACGCGTTCATACAGACGGACAGACGGACGGATAGACGGACATGGCTATATCGTCTCGGCTGTTGATGCTGATCTAGAATATATATACTTTATAGGGTCGGAGATGCTTCCTTCTGACTGTTACATACTTTTGCACAAGACCATTATTCCCTTATTTACCCATTTTATGGGTTAAGGGTATAAATAGTACTCGAGCTTATTATAAAATAAAAGTAGCGAACTGGACGAAGTACGAAACGATAGTTGATGAAGTGAAATTAGAAAAACCAATAAGCAACACTTTATGTTACTTGTTTTTATATTCCTCCTCATTCTGATAATAACATTAATTTAGCCCATCTTAAAACCCTGCAACTTGTCTCGTCATTGTTGACAGATATGGATAATCTGATAGTGGTTGCTGATCTTAATCTGCCACATGTTGTATGGTCTGTGAATGACACATCTTCGCCGGTATTACCAGTCACTTCTGATGATTTTATCGATGGCCTACTGGAGTTAGGCCTATCGCAAGTTAACAGAGTGTATAACTGTAGTGGTAGAATGTTGGACTTAATATTTGTTTCAGACTCCGATTGCAGTAATGCTAGTAGAATACCCCATCTAGTGCTTCCGGAAGATACTTACCACCCAACCTTAAAACTTTCCATCGAAACTCTTAACCCTATTTCAGTATCTAAAATACTTTAAAAACCCGTTGCTTTCGTACAGCTAACTTTATTAAATTAAATTATCTTCTTCAACATACTAATTGGTCTTGTCTTTATTTCTGTAGTGATAAAGAAAAACCATTGCCATATTTTATGGGACCTTGAATTCGCTTTTGCATATTTGTGTTCTCCTCACTTGTTCTTCAAATGGTAAAAAACCACCTTGGCTTAAGAGGGAACTTTCAAAATTGAAAAACGCACAGACAAAATCATATAAAATAATAAAAAAAATCGTGAACCACTTTAGATTTATCTTCTTATTTAATAGCAAAATCTAGTTTTCTTTCTGTTAACACATCTTGTTATAATAATTATCTTAATCGTTGTAGGCTAAACTTTTCACGTGACCCTAAACAGTTTTATAAATTTGTTAACTCTAAACTCATCCTCAGTATACCTAGATGATACAAAAGCAAGTTCTGATCAGGCAGTAGCCGATCTATTTGCTGAGTATTTTCAATCAGTATACTCATCGCATTTATTTAGTAGTAGTAATTCCTATCCTTTTCAAGTTCAAACGTCAAATTGCATCCCAGTAATTACAGAGTCTACGCTCCTGAGTGCATTTAACTCTATCAAACCAGCTACTTGCCCGGTCCTGATGGAGTGCCAGGTTGCATTCTTAAATACTGCGCGGATTCTATTTGTGCGCCCTTAAATAAATTATTTAACTTGTCTGTTGACTCAACTGTGTTTCCTGCTATATGGAAGGAATCTTTTATCATTCCACTCCATAAAAATTCTTCTAGACTTCTTAGACTCGTAAAAATTATAGGGGTATATTCAAGTTGTCTGCCATTCCAAAAGTCTTTGAAAAAATTATGTGTTTTCAACTACAACACGGATATAGTTCAATTATATCGCATCATCAACACGGTTTTGTTAGGCGTAGATCTACTGCCACTTACCTTCTTGAACTCACTTCGCTTGTTATCAAAGGGTCTCAGGAATAAATGCTAAGCTGACGTTGCTTACACCGATTTTAGCAAGGCATTTGACTCTGTTAGACATTCTCTGTTGCTTCATAAATTATATTTAATTGGATTTCCATCAAACTCTTGTTGTGGCTTTCGGAGTACTTCTGTACGTCTGGCCGAACACAAAAAGTAGTTTTTAAATCGTCTGTATCTAAACCTATTTTTGTTACCTCTGGTGTACCCCAGGGTAGTCACTTTGGACCTTTGCTATTTAATTTGTTTATTAACGATCTTCCAGCAGTTATTACTAACTCTTTTGTATATATGTTTGCTGATGATGTGAAGCTATGTTTCACCTATAATGATGCTTCATTGAGTAATTTACTACAGTCGGATTTGGGTGCATTGTCAGCCCGTTGCCGTACTAACTTACTGAATTTAAATTGTTCAACAAACTGTACAGTCATGTCTTTTTGTAGAAGTACCCCTCATACTGCTCACTACTTGCTTGATCCTTCATCACTTGACCGCGTGTTTGAAATTAAAGACTTAGGCATTATTCTTAATCCTAAACTAAAGTTTGCCGCTCATATTTCGTCTATGGTCAACAAGGCCATTAATGTACTTGGCTTTATCAAGCGGTGGTCGAAAGATCTTAATGATCCCTACACCACTAAAACCCTTTAAACATCCCTTGTTCACCTTATCCTGGAGTATGGATCTTGTGTGTGGTCCCCACAATACACGATTCACCAGGATAGAATTGAATCTGTGCAGAAGAAATTTCTTCTATTTCCCTTTAGAAGTTTTTACTGATTTCCTAGAGTTGACTTACCCCAGTATTCAAGTAGACTCCTTTTGATAAATCTTCCCTCCCTGTTAAACCGTAGAACTATGCATGGAGTATTATTTATTAGTAACCTACTAAATGGTGAAATCGACTCATCAGTTCTTTTGAGTCAAATTAAATTTAATGTCCCGGTTAGATCTTCACGTAACTTTTTACCCTTTAGCCTGTATCGTTGCTTAAGCAACTATTTAATTCATGAACCATTTCGTGTTATATGTTCTGACTATAACAAACTTTGTTCTCTTGTCTCCTTGGAGGCCTCAACTCCAGTACTAAAAAGATCGATCCTTTTTGCTTTATCTAATCGTAACCACTAACTACTAATCTAACGCTGGTCTGATTGGGTTTTTCTGGGTTTTCCCCAATCCACGCAACAAATGTTGGACCACTAATTTTATTGTTGAATTTCCTAGAGCTTAAAGTTAACTTTATACATTTTTAACCTAAATTTACTTTCAGATTTTTATATAATTCTACTTTAATTAATTTTAATTTCAATTTTTAATTTTATTTAAATTTAAATTAATTTAGATTTTATGTCAGCTGATCTTAGTTGACAATAAACAAATAAATAAATAAACGTATAAACAAAGAAAACGCACATATAAGTAAAATAATTTTACATTAGGGCATACCTCAAATCTCAGCTAATACATTCAAATATAAAGTGCCATGGTGGAACAAAAGATTGACAGATCTCAGAGAAAATAACAACAAAACTTGGAAAACATTACATTATTAGAGCATTAAAAAAACATAACGGAATAAAATATTTCAAATTTAAACGTGTCAACGCACAATTTAGAAGAGAATTAAACATTACAAAAAGAAAATCAACTATAAAATTAACATCAGAGATCCAACCATCTGCCCCAATAACTAAAATTTGGTCCAACATTAGATAATTTTGTGGATCAAATTCTGCAAAAGCCATTCATTGTATTAACATCCCAACAAAAAATCAAAAAAACTATATCAAAAACAATAATTGCAAACAAATTTGCTCAATATTGGTCAGAAAATTCTCAAAACAATAACTTCAGTCAACAATTTGTAGACAACAAACATAAAACTATTCAGCTCAACTACTCTATCAACCCTACTGCTTTACAAATAGAAAACAAGTAAGAAGGCTCTAGTCGGGAGAGCCCGACTAGAAGATACCCTGAATCCAGTTGCAATAAATAAATTAAATTTAATATTGACTTTGGTATACTGACTTAGCTTCAATCATAAAATTCGATATCTCCGGTGTTTCTTAACCGATTTGGACGAAATTAAAAAAAAAAATCGATTGGTACCCATTACTTCAACCCTCATTTTTAAATTTTCCAAATTCGATATTTTTTTTGTCATCCATTCCATGTGTATATCAGAAACCAGAATAGTTATCGATAATTTGAAGCAAACTTGTTCCGCTTATGGTATAGGAGAGCTTATATACAAAATCTCAAGTCTCTAGCTCTTTTAGTCTCTGAGATCCACGCGTTCATACAGACGGACAGACGGACGGATAAACGGACATGGCTATATCGTCTCGGCTGTTGATGCTGATCAAGAATATATACACTTTATGGGGTCGGAGATGCTTCCCTTCTGCCTGTTACATACTTTTGCACAAAACCATTTTACACTTATTTACCCATTTTATGGGTTTAGGGTGTAATAAAATAGTCTACTCAGATTTTTTCTAAGCCATCCAATCAAGGGTACAACAGCCGACCTCAATAAAATATCTTACCCTCTGATTAAATACACATCCTTAAATTTCAACATAGTTTTCAACATAGTTATAAAATTATATAACAACATATTCAATAGTATTATTCCACAAAAATATAAAACAAGCCTAACCATTCCTATAATAAACCGCAAGCAGACAAATTACAAGTTTCCGCATATTATCCAATTTCACGAAATTGTTGCCTAGCATAAACCTTGGAAAAAATCATAGCGAAGACAACCCAAAGAAAATTGCTTCATGAAAACCAAATAGGATTCAAAAAGTATAGTCGGTTACTGATGCTCTGATTTATGCAGATCACCCTATAGCCAAATCACTCAAAAATTAAGGACACCTTCTTATCATATCCCTTGATTTTAAAAAGGAATTTGATAGAATATGTTTTCATGCTTTTTAGGATTAACTAGATGAATGGAAACTAGGTCCTAAAATAGTAATTAAAATAAAAATTTATTAAAAACATTATTACAAAGCGGAAAATTATTTTAAAAGTGGGATAAGATATGTCTGACGCATATACATTGGAGAACGAAATCCCTCAGGGATCACCGTTATCTTATATTTATTTATTTGTTGATAGTCAACTAAGATCAGCGGAGATGAATTCAAATGGAATTAACTTAAATAAAACGAAAAATTGATTTTAATATTTATTGAAATAAAATTATATATGACCTGAAAGTAAATTTAGATTTACAAAAAAAATGTATAAGTCTTGGAAATTCAACACTAAAATTAGTGGTCCAACATTTGTTGCGTGGATTTGAGAAAACCCACAAAACACAATCAGACCAGCGTTAGATTAGTTGTTATTGGTTACGACTAGATAAGAAAAAAGGATCGATCGTTTCAGTACTGGAATTGAGGTCTCCAAGGAGACAAGAGAACAAAGTTTGTTATAGTCAGAACATGTAACACGAAATGGTTCATGAGTTAAATAGTTGCTGAAGCAACGATCCAGGCTAAGGGGTAGAAAGTTACGTGAATATCTAATTGGGACATTAAATTTAATTCGACTCAAAGAACTGATGAGTCGATTTCACCATTTAGTAGGTTACTAATAAATAATACTCCAAGCATAGTTCTACGCTTTAACAGGAACAAAATATTTATTAAACGGAGTCTACTTGAATACGGGGGTAAGTCAACTCCAGGAACCCAGTAAAACTTCTAAGGGCAAATAGAAGAAATTTATACTGCAAAGATTTAATTCTATCCTGATGAATCGACTATTGAGGGGCCCACACACAAGATCCATACTCAAGGATGGGACGTACTATGATGTATAAAGGGTTTTAGTTGTGTAGGAATCATTAAACTCTTTCGGCCACCGCTTGATGAAGCCAAGTACATTAATGGCCTTGTTGACCATAGACGAAATATGAGCGGCAAACTTTAGTTTAGGATTAAGAATAATGCCTAAGTCTTTAATTTCAAACACGCGGTCAAGTGATGAAGCATCAAGCAAGTAGTGAGCAGTATGAGGGGTACTTCTACAAAAAGACATGTCTTTACATTTTGAACAATTTAAATTAATTAAGTTAGTACGGCAACGGGCTGACAATGCATCCAAATCCGACTGTAGTAAATTACTCAATGAAGCATCATTATAGGTGAAACATAGCTTCACATCATCAGCAAACATATATACAAAAGAGTTAGTAATAACTGCTGGAAGATCGTTAATAAACAAATTAAATAGCAAAGGTCCAAAGTTACTACCCTGGGGTACACCAGAGGTAACAAAAATAGGTTTAGATACAGACGATTTAAAAACTACTTTTTGTGTTCGGCCAGACGTACAGAAGTACTCCGAAAGCCACAATAAAAGTTGATGGAAATCCAATAAGATTAATTTATGAAGCAACAGAGAATGTCTTACAGAGTCAAAAGCCTTGCTAAATCGGTGTAAACAACGTCAGCTTGCATTTATTCCTGAGACCCTTTGATAACAAGCGAAGTGAGTTCAAGAAGGTTAGTGGTAGAAGATCTACGCATAACAAAACCATGTTGATAATGCGATATAATTGAACTATATCCGTGTTGTAGTTGAAAACACATAATTTTTTCAAAGACTTTTGGAATGGCAGACAACTTGAATATACCCCTATAATTTTTACGAGTCTAAGAAGTCTAGAAGAATTTTTATGGAGTGGAATGATAAAAGATTCCTTCCATATAGCAGGAAACACAGTTGAGTCAACAGACAAGTAAAATAATTTATTTAAGGGCGCTTAAATAGAATCCGCGCAGTATTTAAGAATGCAACCTGGCACTCCATCAGGACCGGGCAAGTAGCTTGGTTTGATAGAGTTAAATGCACTCAGGAGCGTAGACTCTGTAATTACTGGGATGCAATTTGACGTTTGAACTTGAAAAGGATAGGAATTACTACTACTAAATAAATGCGATGAGTATACTGATTGAAAATACTCAGCAAACAGATCGGCTACTGCCTGATCAGAACTTGCTTTTGTATCATCTAGGTATACTGAGGATGAGTTTAGAGTTAACAAATTTATAAAACTGTTTAGGGTCACGTGAAAAGTTTAGCCTACAACGATTAAGATAATTATTATAACAAGATGTGGTTAACAGAAAGAAAACTAGATTTTGCTATTAAATAAGAAGATAAATCTAAGTGGTTCACGATTTTTTATTATTTTATATGATTTTGTCTGTGCGTTTTTCAATTTTGAAAGTTCCCTCTTAAGCCAAGGTGGTTTTTTATCATTTGAAGAACAACTGAGGGGAACACAAATATCCAAAAGCGAATTCAAGGTCCCATAAAATATGGCAATGGCATTTCTTTATCACTACAGAAATGAAGACAAGACCAATTAGTATGTTGAAGAAGATAATTTAAGGTTGGGTGGTAAGTATCTTCCGGAAGCACTAGATGGGGTATTCTACTAGCATAACTGCAATCGGAGTCTGAAACAATATTAAGTCCATTCTACCACTACAGTTATGCACTCTGTTAACTTGCGATAGGCCTAACTCCAGTAGGCCATCGATAAAATCATCAGAAGTGACTGGTAATACCGGCGAAGATGTGTCGTTCACAGACCATACAACATGTGGCAGATTAAAATCACCAACCACTATCAGACTATCCATATCTGTCAATAATGACGAAACAAAATGCAAGGCACTAAGATGGGATGAGTAAATGTTAGTATCAGAATGAGGAGGAATATAAGAACAAGTTACATAAAGTGAACGGCCGCTGAGAAATATCTTAACACATAAAAACTCTATGTCCGGAAGTCATGAGAATGAATCTGTTCAGAGGAAATACAAGAATCAACAGCAATTAGAACAGCACCCACCTTGGGGGAGGCACGATCGCATATGTACAAGTTATGTTTTGAAGGAAAAACCGAATAATCAGAAATAACAGTTTTAACCAGGTTTTTTTAAGGGCAACTATATGTGAATCAAAGGATAGGTTATTAAAATATAATTTAGAAAGTTTAGTGTTAAGGCCTCTTACATTTTGATAGGCCAAGCTAAGTAGGTTTTGTTAGTTTTTTGCCGCCGAGGTGGAGGCAACTGGGCGGCTAACAGACGGCCCTTATTATTAATACTTCGCCTATTCTCATACTCCTTTACAACAAGCTGCTGCGGCCAGAATTTTCTGAACAAATTGTCGAAAAGAGTTCAGGCGGCACGCTCAACTTAAAGAAGATATACTTCGGGCGTGTTTAATTTTAAACTTCTCAACAATAAGAGTAGAATCAATTTTACTTTTAACATATGGTGTAACATCATCCGATGAAGTATCGGATGCCAGCCTAGCCACAAATATAAATTTATTAAATGGCACAAGGCACAGTAGCTGTTGAACCAGAGGGTTCACATATAGGATCGTTTAGTAGAATATAATTAACATACCATTAAAAGCTTGCAATAGGAGATATGGGATTCATGCTAGACACCAAAAGTGGCTTGCTGGGCAAGATTGGTGGAACAAAAGGCGGGTAAGGACCCGAAGTCTTTTTACGCCTTGAAGATTCAGTGATCGTCTTGCCATTTTTAAATGCATCCAAATTTTTGATGCAGATCTTTGTGGAATGTCAATTGCTACCTTCATACCAATTTGGTGACTCTAGCTCAAAGTTTGTATAAAGTGGGGAAATGGGGGCTGGGGGCGGTTGTTTTGGGCGTGGCATCCAAATTTTTGGCCGCTTGTCTCTTGTTTCTT
>JARNME010000369.1:0-101939 GCA_030179655.1 Scaptomyza flava | reverse complement strand
GTGAGTGCAGATGTTAATGCAACTCGCAAAAAGAATTAGAACCAATAATTCATTAGCTTCTTTCTTTTCAGGTATCTGGATCTGGTGACTGGAGCTGGGAGCTGTGGATGCAGACAGCCGCTATCGCACACGGGTAAAGTATTTGTGTAAGTTTTTCCATTTCAGGTGCTGATGCTGGGAGTAGTTGCTGCTATCGTTTGGGCCCGCGTCGATGCCGCTGCCAGTGCCGATTTGTGATATCGACACTGGACTATTTGCGACAAGGGGACCAAATGATGTGCTGATGAGAAATGCCGCCGGTAGCCGTGCAAAACGGCTCACTGATGTTGATTGGGCATGCATAATGGTGAGTTGCAGATGTTGATGCAGCTCGTAAAAATATTTGAAACCAATAATTATTAGCTTCTTATTTATTCTTTTCTTTTCAGGTATCTGGATCAGGCAACTGGAGTTGGGAGCTGTGGATGCCAGACAGCCGTTATCGCCTCAGGTAAGTATACTTTGTGAGTTTTCCATTTCAGGTGAAGAAGCTGGAGTATTGCTGCTATCCGTTGTGGCCCGCATCGATGCCGCTGCCAGTGCCGATTTGTGGTGTCGACACTGGTCTTTTTGCGACAAAGGGAACCACATTGATGCATTTTCAGGAATCCGAAGATTGGTGACTGGAGTTGGGAGCTGTGGATGCCAGACAGCCATTATCGCCTCAGGTAAGTATATGTTGTGAGTTTTTCCATTTCAGGTGAAGATGCTGGAGTCGTTGCTGCGATCCGTCATGGCCCGCATCGATGCCGCTGCCAATGCCAAGCTGGTTGTTCGACACTGGTCTTTGCGACAAAGGAGACCACTAAGGATGCGCTGTTGTTGACTGCCGCCCGTAACCCTATGAGATGGCTCGCAAGTGTGGTTGTCATTTCCAGGTGTTGTTATAGCCATATTTCGACATAAATAAAAAAGAAAGATATTAGTAAATAAGTAATACTAATATTGACAGTAAGTGTAGACAGCTATTAAAGCTGCCTACGGTTGTCATCGAATATTTGTCGAATTTATCCAGTTTTGAGATGGTCGTGCGTCAAATCCGTGATGAAAATTAAACATTTTCGATTGCAAGACGAAAAATGTCAATTTCCAATCCGTTACTATCCCTTGCAGGTGTTGATGCTGGGGGGGACGCCGCCTGGTTCATAACTGGTGAATGGTGCATAGTCTTCAGGCCTCGCTGTGCCATTGCCAGGCAAAAGGGGGACGACCACATGAGTAGCTTTTTATGTAGCCGCTGGAGCTAGGTGTAGAAGCTCTGGAGCGATCGATGGGAAGGCCCGTGGGCACATGCTTGTGACGAATCGGTAGCTGGCTTCGCTACCATTTGTGCCATCAAATTGTGTCCCAGGCTTGGATGACCAGATCATCAGAATTGATGTCGTGTATTTGGAATTTTTATAGATTTGACCCCATATGCATCCGAATTTGTATTTGCCAAACGGCAATGCTCTCTCGACAGGCATAATGTGAATGAGAGAGAAACATTTTTGTTTTAATATTAATAAAAATATTGTAATCAAATATAAGTTACAGTCATGAAGGCTTGACAATAATATAGCGAGCGGTGAAATTTATTCACATTATTAATTGCTTTAGATTCAGATTCAATTAAATTGCATTTATTGCATAAAGCAGGATTAGCGTTATGTCAGTTTTGGTGAAATAGCAGAATTTGCTATTGTTTAAACAGAAAATTATCGATCATGATCTTTTGTATAGATCAAAATTTTTTTTTTTTATTATAAAATTTTTTTTTTTGTGTTTTTTTCTCTTTTTCCAGGTATTTGGGTCATAATCGGATCTGGATCTGGGGATGTCTCCTTAGTCGCTTCCATTAGGTAAGTATTCTCCGTGTACAGGTATGTTGTGCTGTAGGTTCATCGCCGTAAAACGGCGAAAAGTGGTTCATTTAATTTTTCTCTTTTCAGGTATTTAGTTCTGGGTCGGGATCGGATGATGCCTTAGTGTGCTTCAATGGGTAAGTATTTTCCATATGCAGGTATGTGGTGCGGGTGTTGTTCGCTTAATCACTACTCAATGTCGCCGTTCCATCGTCGACAATAATTTATCGAACGGTTAAAAGGCTGAGGATAGGGCTGCCACAGGATATATGTGGATGCCATTGGTGGGTCATCATTGCAGTTTCCAACGACGAGAGAACCCACAGTAGTGCCAGTGATTTTACTAACCAATTTGTATTTTTCTCTTTTCAGGTACTTGGATCAGGATCTGGATCGGGGTGGTGCCTTAGTTGCTTTAATTTGGTAAGTATTTTCCATATGCAGGTATGTTGTGCAGGTGTTGTTCGCTAAATCGCTATGAATGTCGCCATTCAAGCGTCGATAAATAAATTTATCGAACGGTGTTGAAACGGCGAAAAAGTGGATGCACAGGTATATATTGGATGCCATTGGTGTCATCATTGCAGTTTCCACGACGAGGGAACCCACATTGGTACCCCTATTGAACAAGTTTTTTGGATTTTTCTTCTTTTCAGGTATTGGATCAGGATCTGGATCGACGAGAGAACCCACATTGGTACCCCTGAATTAGAAATATTTGCCATCTGCAGTTATGTTGCGCGGGTGTGTGTTCGCTGAATCACGTGATGCTGGCCATTCAGGCGTCGATAAATAAATTTATCGAACGGTTAGATCGGCGAAAAAGTGGACTGCGCAGGTATATGTGTGGTTGCCATTGGTGTCGTCATTGCCGTTTCCAGCGACGAGAGATCCCACAGTAGCTGACAGTGTTATTTTACTAACCCGTTTGAATTTTTCTCTTTTCAGGGATTTGGATCAGGATCTGGATCGGATGATGCCTTAGTTGCTGCAATTGGGTAAGTATTTTCCATATGCAGGTATGTTGCGCGGGTGTTGTTCGTTGAGTCCCTCGATTGCCACCGTCAAGTGTCGATAAATAATTCTATCGAACGGTTGAAACGGCGAAAAAGTGGATGCACAGGTGTAAATGTGGATGCCATGGTGTCTTCGTTGCAGTTCACAACGACAAGGGAACCACAGTAGATGACAGTGTTATTTTTACTAACCAATTTGAATTTTTCTCTTTTCAGGTATTTGGATCAGGATCTGGATCGGATGATGCCTTAGTTGCTTCAATTGGGTAAGTATTTCCATATGCGGTATGTTGCGCGGGTCTTATTCGCTGAGTCCCTCGATACCATCGTTCAAGTGTCGATAATAAATTTATCGAACGGTGAGACGGCGAAAAAGTGGATTGCACAGGTATATATGTGGATGCCATTGGTGTCATCATTGCCGTTTCCAGCGACGAGAGAACCCACAGTAGCTGACAGTGTTATTTTTACTAACCCAATTTGAATTTTCTCTTTTCAGGTATTTGGATCAGGATCTGGATCGGATGATGCCTTAGTTGCTTCAATTGGGTAAGTATTTGCCATATGCAGGTATGTTGCGCGGGTGTTGTTCGCTGAGTCCCTCGATGCCACCGTTCAAGTGTTGATAAATAAATTATCGAACGGTTAAAACGGCTGAGGATGGGGCTGCGCAGGTATATATGTGGATGCCATTGGTGCCATCATTGCAGTTTCCAACGACGAGGGAACCCACAGTAGTGACAGTGATTTTACTAACCAATTTTTATTTTCTCTTTTCAGGTATTGGATCAGGATCTGGATTGGATGATGCATTATTTGCTTCAATTTGGTAAGTATATCCATATGCAGGTAAGGTAATAGAAGATTTATTGGATTTTATAATATTTTTTTTCTTATTTTTGCTGCACATTGGAAAGAATTGGATATGTGTATACTGGTGTTAGTAATAGCAGGCATCATTGTCCACAGCATTAGTTGTGGAGTTGCTGGCAGTTGATTTTGTGTATTGGTGCCTGACCCATTGCTAATTACAGTAATCATGAGTTCCATGAATTTTCCAACTAGCCTCGAGTCTAGCAAACAGTGAGTATTCTGCTCAAGGGCTGTTGCCCAGGGATATTTTCAATAACCTTGCTGGAGATTGGTTATGTTGCGATTTTATTCCTGTTGCTTGGCTAACAACTTTTTGCAGCTCTTCTAGGTGTTTACCTGCAGGTCCCAGTGCAATGGGGGTAGCACTATTGGGCACTGGCTTAATCGCTGCCTTTGGGGTCTTGGTGCACGCAGATGTTGTTGTTGCTGTTGTTGTCTCCATTGTTGTTGTTGTTTTGTTTTAGACCAGATTGATGCTGGCGTAGTTGCTGACGTACTGGAGTCTGTTGCTGTTGCTGATGTTGTTGCTGCTGCTGCTGCTCAGTGTCATTGGTGTTGCTACTGTTGGTGCTGTCAGTATTCAAGCTTTTGCCATTTCGTAGTACCAAACTATACGAGACTTTAGCATATTTACATGCTGGTATTTTATGTTGCCGGTGTTGTTGCTGCTGTTGGTGTGTGTTGCGAAGAGTGTTGGTGGTAGCGCGATTGGTATTGCTGCTGCTGATGTTGTTGCTGCTGTGTTGGCTGAATTGTCCACCACTGCCACCAGACGCTCTAAACGCGAGCAATTGCCACGAGCATTTTTATAGGCGGACAACCTTTGTAAGAGCTGACGTGTGTGTCCTTGCAGTTTGCGCATAATGCAGGCAGGTTCTTGGTTTGTTGCATGCAGTTGACGCATGCTCACCAGCGCACTTCATGCATTGTAAGGTCTGCGGCAATAATTTTAGTGTGTCCGAACGCTTGACATCGGTGGCACTGTACAGGATCACGCGGCTTTGCTGCCGTTCCACCAGAACAGATTGCTTGCCCAAGTACTTAATGTCAGTACTTCCAGTGCTTATTATCGGCTGTAGGTGTATTTCTACCTCAAATAAGTTAGTGGCTTGCCAGTGAATCGGTGTCTAACTACTCTAATGAACTGTTACGCTGTAACCAAGTTCGTGAGCTCATTCGTAATTTCTGGGCAAGGGGTAGTGTGGTGTAATTGCCGTATGATGATTTTGAGACCTTATTGGTTTTGATTGGGTGTGTGTAGTGGGATATATCCTCTACTAGCACTGCCTTAATTGCGTTGTACGTGTTAATGTCAGCTGCTTGGACCTGAGCCATGCCAGCAGTGGTCTTTGTACTAAATTTTCCAACAGCGGATTAGCTGTTAATTATTGATTAATGGCATGATTCTGGAACCAGTGGTAGGAACAATACTGGGATTTTAGTGGTGTTTCTGGTTGGTAGTTGCCGCTGTTGCTGTTGCTGCTGCTGTTGCTGCAGCTGTGATGTTGCTGCTGCTGCTGATGTTGCTGCTGCTGCTGATGTTGCTGCTGCTGTTGCTGCTGCTGCTGCATTTGTTGCTGCTGTTGCTGTTGCTGCCGCTGCTGGTGTTGCTGCTGCTGCTGATGTTGCTGCTGCTGTTGCTGCTGCTGCATTAGTTGCTGCTGTTGCTGTGCTGCTGCTGCCGATGTGGGGCGGAGCAACGACTGCCAGCACTGTATGCTAACAGTGTCGGCATCCATCGCACCACCATCACTGTCAACAGCACCCACCACCACCATTAGGCATATATTTGCTTAGCATTCGCATTGCACGTTATTGGAATGGATTTAATTGAGACGACGTTTGCATTGGTTCTTCATCGTTGTCTTCGCTACCAATGCACCGTCGTCTTTTTAATGGCGAAAAATTGTAAATTGACCAATTCAGCAGTTTTAATTGTGTCAATCTGTTTTGGGACTTAGTCGATGTAGTGGCATATATGAGTTCATCAGATAATAGTGGCGGTACATTTGTCAGCCATTCGTTGACTATATTTCTGTCAATGTCATTGTTATTTGTGTTTGTGGCTGTTGTACTTGCCAATAATGGCAATAGGCATCTCCTGCTGTTAGTCTGTATGTTATTTTGTGGCTGCTGCGAATTAGCAGCAGCTTTGTCAGTACGAGTGTCATCATTGTCTGTTAATTTGTGTTGCGTGTCATTTTGCACTGCTTGGTGGCCATTGTCAATTATATTTTGTCATGCTCCGTTAGGCTCTCTGCTGTTAAGGCATAGGCATGAGCATTAGCATGAGCGTGATCGCCGTTATGCTCTCTTCTATTCTCCTTCGCCCTTTGCTGCGCGCTCAATTTGGTATTGAGTGGCGGCGAATTCAGAATTGAGTTGAGATTATTTGCTGAGTGTGTTTCTGGATCAGAGGGAGGGGTACGACGCAGTACTGTAATTGGTGGCCATTTTTCTTGGTTTTCTTTGCCAAAATTGCCTGAGCCACGCCTTGGCTCAACTAATGTGGCATCGAGTAAGCCGTCTGGATTTTCCAGATCGGACTCGAACCACGTTATAGAGATTGGGCTATCGCCCATTTTGTAGGCTCTGGTCGAAATTTCCGACTCGGATTTGAAATAAGTGAAACAGACTCACCTTCTCCATCCGTGCCTTACGTTAGCCATCCGATCCAATACGGTAACTGGCTGATCGACGGCTGCCAGGTGTCGTCTTTGAAAAATGCATTTATTTCGTCCCTCATTTCGTCCATTTCCTCCTGTGTTCTGCCACCTCGTAGCGCAAGTGCAAATGATTCAGGGCTCATCTGATCATCGTAGTCATCCATCCTCGCTTTTTTCGATGATCTTTTGGTTTTAGCTGCACGCGTTGATTTGATTTTTGTCTGGGCTTGCCAAGCATTTTACATATATGTATGCAGCCTCAGACTTTGTCACATATATAACATTACTTGTATTTTATAATTGTCTGCTTTTGCATAAATTATTTAGTTGCAATAATTGTTTCTTCTTTTTTAGAGTAATTGTTTAAAACTTTTTTTCAGATTGAATGCATTAGCATAGTTAATTCGCGTTTTTAATTTCGTGTTAAAAACTTTTATCCCACTGCCGCCATATTTTTCACTAGTCGTTTGCCATATATATATATGTATGTATTAGAATTGAGTGAGATTGAGTGACTTTTTTTTTTTTCTATCAAGTGTGAGGCGGTGCCAGCATCGGGTGCGTGGTGCGTGCGCTCACATTCGCGGCCGGCAAACAACTGTTGCCAGCCTACTTTATTTGAACATCTCATTACTCTTATAGCGAGCAACATATTATGAACAGTAATGGACCTAACTTATACATCTAGTAACAAGTGTGATATTAACATATTATAAGACTATGCATGAATTAATTTAACAGCATGTTTTGACTTTGGAATCTAGATTTAACATTTTAACATTTGCCATTTTAGCTTATTCTAACATGTCAAGTATTTGGTCAAGTTGTTGGAAATGTACAAAGACAGGTAGTGGAATAAAAAATTATTGGCACAACAAACTTGTAAATTTTTAGCTATTAGAACTAATATATTCTATATTGTGCTAATAGCTGTATTGGCAAAAAAAAAACAGAAGAAAAAAAAAATTTATATGCTGTTTAGGTCGCTTCATAAGACGTTGACTGGCAGTGTGAGTTTTACATTTTAGCTAAACTATACAAATTGTCAAACAAAATTTACTAACATTAATTAATTTACTTTTACATATTTCTTTCTTTCAGGTATTGATGACTGATGACTGATGACTGGTGCTGGAGATGCCAAACGCCGCTGTCGCCACAGGTAAGTATATGTTGTAAGTCTTTTTCCATTTCAGGTACTGATGCTGGAGTATTTGCTGCTATCCGTTTTGGCCCGCGTCGATGCCGCTGCCAGTGCCGATTTGTGGTGTCGACACTGGTCTTTTTTGCGACAAAGGGGACAAATTGATGCGTTGATGAGAATGCCGCCGGTAGCCGTGCAAAACAGCTCGCTGGTGTGGGTTGGGCGTGCATAATGGTGAGTTGCAGATGTTAATGCAACTCGCAAAAGAATTAGAACCAATAATTCATTAGCTTCTTTTCTTTTCAGGTATCTGGATCTGGTGACTGGAGCTGGGAGCTGTGGATGCCAGACAGCCGCTATCGCACACGGGTAAGTATTTGGTGTAAGTTTTTCCATTTCAGGTGCTGATGCTGGAGTATTTGCTGCTATCCGTTTTGGCCCGCGTCGATGCCGCTGCCAGTGCCGATTTGTGATATCGACACGGACTATTTGCGACAAAGGGGACCAAATGATGTGCTGATGAGAAATGCCGCCGGTAGCGTGCAAAAACGGCTCGCTGGTGTTGATTGGGCGTGCATAATGGTGAGTTGCAGATGTTGATGCAGCTCGTAAAAATATTTGAAACCAATAATTTATTAGCTTCTTTTCTTTTCAGGTATCTGGATCAGGCAACTGGAGTTGGGAGCTGTGGATGCCAGACAGCCGTTATCGCCTCAGGTAAGTATACTTTGTGAGTTTTTCCATTCAGGTGAAGAAGCGGAGTATTTGCTGCTATCCGTTGTGGCCCGCATCGATGCCGCTGCCAGTGCCGATTTGTGGTGTCGACACTGGTCTTTTTGCGACAAAGGGAACCACATTGATGCATTTCAGGAATCCGAAGATTGGTGACTGGAGTTGGGAGCTGTGGATGCCAGACAGCCATTATCGCCTCAGGTAAGTATATTTGTGAGTTTTTCCATTTCAGGTGAAGATGCTGGAGTATTTGCTGCGATCCGTCATGGCCCGCATCGATGCCGCTGCCAATGCCAAGCTGTTGTTCGACACTGGTCTTTTGCGACAAAGGAGACCACTAAGGATGCGCTGTTGTTGACTGCCGCCCGTAACCATATGAGACGGCTCGCAAGTGTTGGTTGTCATTTCCAGGTGTTGTTATAGCCATATTCGACATAAATAAAAAAGAAAGATATTAGTAAATAAGTAATACTAATATTGACAGTAAGTGTAGACAGCTATTAAAGCTGCCTACTTGTTGTCATCGAATTATTTTGTCGAATTTATCCAGTTTTGAGATGGTCGTGCGTCAAATCCGTGATTGAAAATTAAACATTTTCGATTGCAAGACGAAAAATGTCAATTTCCAATCCGTTAACTATCCCTTGCAGGTGTTGATGCTGGGGGGACGCCGCTGGTTCATAACTGGTGAATGGTGCATAGTCTTCAGGCCCTCGCTGTGCCATTGCCAGGCAAAAGGGGGACGACCACATGAGTATGCTTTTTATGTAGCCGCTTGGAGCTAGGTGTATAAGCTCTGGAAGCGATCGATGGGAAGGCCTTGGGCACATCTGTTGACGAATCGGTAGCTGGCTTCGCTACCATTGTTGCCATCAAATTGTGTCCAGGCTTGGATTGACCAGATCATCAGAATTGATGTCGTGTATTTTGGAATTTTTATAGATTTGACCCCATATGCATCCGAATTTGTTATTTTCCAAACGGCAATGCTCTCTCGACAGGCATAATGTGAATGAGAGAAACATTTTTTTTAATATTATAAAAATATTGTAATCACAATATAGGTTACAGTCATTGAAGGCTTGACAATAATATAGCGAGCGTGAAATTATTCACATTATTAATTGCTTTAGATTCAATTAAATTGCATTTCTTGCATAAAGCAGGATTAGCGTTATTTAGTTTTGTTGAAATAGCAGAATTTGCTATTGTTAAACAGAAAATTATCGATCATGATCTTTTGTATAGATCAAAATTTTTTTTTTATTATAAAATTTTTTTTTTTTGTTTTTTTTCTCTTTTCAGGTATTGGGTCATAATCTGGATCTGGATCTGGTGATGTCTCCTTAGTCGCTTCCATTAGGTAAGTATATCCGTTTACAGGTATGTTGTGCTGTAGTTCATCGCCGTAAAACGGCGAAAAAGTGGTCAATTTTAATTTTCTCTTTTCAGGTATTTAGTTCTGGGTCTGGATCGGATGATGCCTTAGTTGCTCAATTGGGTAAGTATTTTCCATATGCAGGTATGTTGTGCGGGTGTTGTTCGCTTAATCACTCTCAATGTCGCCGTTCCATCGTCGACAAATAAATTTATCGAACGGTTAAAACGGCTGAGGATAGGGCTGCACAGGTATATATGTGGATGCCATGGTGTCATCATTGCAGTTTCCAACGACGAGAGAACCCACAGTAGCTGACAGTGATTTTTACTAACCAATTTGTATTTTTCTCTTTCAGGTACTTGGATCAGGATCTGGATCGGGTGGTGCCTTAGTTGCTTTAATTGGTAAGTATTTTCCATATGCAGGTATGTTGTGCAGGTGTTGTTCGCTAAATCGCTATCAATGTCGCCATTCAAGCGTCGATAAATAAATTTATCGAACGGTGAAACGGCGAAAAAGTGGATTGCACAGGATATATGTGGATGCCATTGGTGTCATCATTGCAGTTTCCAACGACGAGGGAACCCACATTGGTACCCTATTGAACAAGTTTTTTGATTTTTCTCTTTCAGGTATTTGGATCAGGATCTGGATCGACGAGAGAACCCACATTGGTACCCTGAATTAGGTAAATATTTGCCATCTGCAGTTATGTTGCGCGGGTGTTGTTCGCTGAATCACTTGATGCTGCCATTCAGGCGTCGATAAATAAATTTATCGAACGGTAGATCGGCGAAAAAGTGGACTGCGCAGGTATATGTGTGGTTGCCATTGGTGTCGTCATTGCCGTTTCCAGCGACGAGAGATCCCACAGTAGCTGACAGTGTTATTTTACTAACCAGTTGAATTTTTCTCTTTCAGGTATTGGATCAGGATCTGGATCGGATGATGCCTTAGTTGCTTCAATTGGGTAAGTATTTTCCATATGCAGGTATGTTGCGAGGGTGTTGTTCGTTGAGTCCCTCGATGCCACCGTTCAAGTGTCGATAAATAATTCTATCGAACGGTGTGAAACGGCGAAAAAAGTGGATTGCACAGGTGTAAATGTGGATGCCATTGGTGTCTTCGTTGCAGTTCACAACGACAAGGGAAACCCACAGTAGCTGACAGTGTTATTTTACTAACCAATTTGAATTTTTCTCTTTTCAGGTATTTGGATCAGGATCTGGATCGGATGATGCCTTAGTTGCTTCAATTGGGTAAGTATTTCCATATGCAGGTATGTTGCGCGGGGTTATTCGCTGAGTCCCTCGATACCATCGTTCAAGTGTCGATAAATAAATTTATCGAACGGTGAGACGGCGAAAAAGGGATGCACAGGTATATATGTGGATGCCATGGTGTCATCATTGCCGTTTCCAGCGACGAGAGAACCCACAGTAGCTGACAGTGTTATTTTTACTAACCAATTTGAATTTTCTCTTTTCAGGTATTTGGATCAGGATCTGGATCGGATGATGCCTTAGTTGCTTCAATTGGGTAAGTATTTTCCATATGCAGGTATGTTGCGCGGGTGTGTTCGCTGAGTCCCTCGATGCCACCGTTCAAGTGTTGATAAATAAATTTATCGAACGGTTAAAACGGCTGAGGATGGGGCTGCGCAGGTATATGTGGATGCCATTGGTGCCATCATTGCAGTTTCCAACGACGAGGGAACCCACAGTAGCTGACAGTGATTTTTACTAACCAATTTTTATTTTCTCTTTTCAGGTATTTGGATCAGGATCTGGATGGATGATGCATATTGCTTCAATTGGTAAGTATATTCCATATGCAGGTAAGTTAATAGAAGATTTATTGGATTTTATAATATTTTTTTTCTTATTTTTGCTGCAAATTGGAAAGAATTGGAATGTTTATACTGGTGTAGTAATAGCAGGCATCATTGTCCACAGCATTAGTTGTGGAGTTGCTGGCAGTTGATTTTTGTGTATTGGTGCTGACCCATTGCTAATTACAGTAATCATGAGTTCCATGAATTTTTCCAACTTAGCCTCGAGTCTAGCAAACAGTGAGTATTCTGCTCAAGGGCTGTTGCCCATGGATTATTTTCAATAACCTTTGCTGGAGATGGTTATGTTGCGATTTTATTTCCTGTTGCTTGGCTAACAACTTTTTGCAGCTCTTCTAGGTGTTTACCTGCAGGTCCCAGTGCAATGGGGGTAGCACTATTGGGCACTTGCTTAATCGCTGCCTTGGGGTCTTGGTGCACGCAGATGTTGTTGTTGCTGTTGTTGTCTCCATTGTTGTTGTTTTTGTTTTAGACCAGATTGATGCTGGCGTAGTTGCTGACGTACTGGAGTCTGTTGCTGTTGCTGATGTGTTGCTGCTGCTGCTGCTCAGTGTCATGTTGTTGCTACTGTTTGTGCTATCAGTATTCAAGCTTTTGCCATTTCGTAGTACCCAACTATACGAGACTTTAGCATTATTACATGCTTGGTATTTTATGTTGCCGGTGTTGTTGCTGCTGTTGGTGTTGTTGCGAAGAGGTGTTGGTGGTAGCGCGATTGGTATTGCTGTGCTGATGTTGTTGCTGCTGTTGTTGGCTGAATTGTCCACCACTGCCACAGACGCTCTAAACGCGAGCAATTTGCCACGAGCATTTTTATAGGCCGGACAACCTTGTAAGAGCTGACGTGTGTGTCCTTGCAGTTTGCGCATAATGCAGGCAGGTTCTTGGTTTTTTGCATGCAGTTGACGCATGCTCACCAGCGCACTTCATGCATTTGTAAGGTCTGCGGCAATAATTTTTAGTGTGTCCGAACGCTTGACATCGGTGGCACTGTACAGGATCACGCGGCTTTGCCTGCCGTTCCACCAGAACAGATGCTTGCCCAAGTACTTAATGTTCAGTACTTCCAGTGCTTATTATCGGCTGTAGGTTGTATTTCTACCTCAAATAAGTTTAGTGGCTTGCCAGTGAATCGGTGTCTAACTACTCTAATGAACTTTACGCTGTAACCAAGTTTCGTGAGCTCATTCGTAAGTTCTGGGCAAGGGGTAGTGTGGTGTAATTGCCGTATGATGATTTTGAGACCTTATTGGTTTGATTGGGTGTGTGTGTAGTGGGATATTATCCTCTACTAGCACTGCCTAATTGCGTTGTACGTGTTAATGTCAGCTGCTTGGACCCTGAGCCCATTGCCAGCAGTGGTCTTTGTACTAAATTTCCAACAGCTGGATTAGCTGTTAATTTATTGATTAATGGCATGATTTCTGGAACCAGTGGTAGGAACAATACTGGGATTTTAGTGGTGTTTCTGGTTGGTAGTTGCCGCTGTTGCTGTTGCTGCTGCTGTTGCTGCCGCTGCTGATGTGCTGCTGCTGCTGATGTTGCTGCTGCTGTTGCTGCTGCTGTTGCTGCTGCTGCATTTGTTGCTGCTGTTGCTGTTGCTGCCGCTGCTGGTGTTGCTGCTGCTGCTGATGTTGCTGCTGCTGTTGCTGTTGTTGCTGCTGCTGCATTAGTTGCTGCTGTTGCTGTTGCTGCTGCTGCCGATGTGGGGCGGAGCAACGACTGCCAGCACTGTTATTGCTAACAGTGTCGGCATCCATCGCACCACCATCACTGTCAACAGCACCACCACCACCATTAGGCATATTATTTGCTTTAGCATTCGCATTGCACGTTATTGGAATGGATTTAATTGAGACGACGTTTGCATTGGTTTCTTCATCGTTGTCTTCGCTACCAATGCACCGTCGTCTTTTTAATGGCGAAAATTGTAAATTGACCATTCAGCAGTTTAATTGTGTCAATCTGTTTTTGGGACTTAGTCGATGTAGTGGCATATATGAGTCATCAGTAATAGTGGCGGTACATTGTCAGCCATTCGTGACTATATTTCTGTCAATGTCATTGTTATTTGTGTTTGTGGCTGTTGTACTTGCCAATAATGGCAATAGGCATCTCCTGCTGTTAGTCTGTATGTTATTTTGTGGCTGCTGCGAATTAGCAGCAGCTTTGTCAGTACGAGTGTCATCATTGTCTGTTAATTGTGTTGCGTGTCATTTTGCACTGCTGGTGGCCATTGTCAATTATATTTTGTCATGCTCACGTTAGGCTCTCTGCTGTTAAGGCATAGGCATGAGCATTAGCATGAGCGTGATCGCCGTTATGCTCTCTTCTATTCTCCTTCGCCCTTTGCTGCGCGCTCAATTTGGTATTGAGTGGCGGCGAATTCAGAATTGAGTTGAGATTATTTGCTGAGTGTGTTTCTGGATCAGAGGGAGGGGTACGACGCAGTACTGTAATTGGTGGCCATTTTTCTTGGTTTTCTTTGCCAAAATTGCCTGAGCCACGCCTTGGCTCAACTAATGTGGCATCGAGTAAGCCGTCTGGATTTCCAGATCGGACTCGAACCACGTTATGGAGATTGGGCTATCGCCCATTTTGTAGGCTCTGGTCGAAATTTCCGACTCGGATTTTGAAATAAGTGAAACTGACTCACCTTTCTCCATCCGTGCCTTACGTTTAGCCATCCGATCCAATACGGTAACTGGCTGATCCGACGGCTGCCAGGTGTCGTCTTTGAAAAAGGCGTGATTTCGTCCCTCATTTCATCCATTTCCTCCTGCGTTCTGCCACCTCGTAGCGCAAGTGCAAATGATTCAGGGCTCATCTGGTCATCGTAGTCATCCATCCTTGCTTTTTTCGATGGTCTTTTGGTTTTAGCTGCACGCGTTGATTTTGATTTTTGTCTGGGCTTGCCAAGCATTTTACATATATGTATGCAGCCTCAGACTTTGTCACATATATTACATTTACTTATATTTTATAATTGTCTGCTTTTGCATAAATTATTTAGTTGCAATAATTGTTTCTTTTTTTCAGAGTAATTGTTTAAAACTTTTTTTTCAGATTGAATGCATTTAGCATAGTTAATTCGCGTTTTTATTTCGTGTTAAAAACTTTTTATCCCACTGCCGCCATATTTTTTCACTAGTCGTTTGCCATATATATATATGTATGTATTAGAATTGAGTGAGATTGAGTGACTTTTTTTTTTTCTATCAAGTGTGAGGCGGTGCCAGCAGCGTGGTGCGTGCGCTCACATTCGCGGCCGGCAAACAACTGTTGCCAGCCTACTTTATTTGAACATCTCATTACTCTTATAGCGAGCAACATATTATGAACAGTAATTGACCTAACTTATACATCTAGTAACAGGTGTAATATTAACATTTTATAAGAGTATGCATGAATTATAATAACAGCATGTTTTCGCTTTTAAATTTAGATTTTAACATTTTGCCTTATAAGCTTATTCTAAATGTCAAGTATTTGGTCAAGTTGTTGGTAATGTACAAAGACGGTAGTGGATAAAAAATTATTGGCACAACAAACTTGTAAAATTTTTAGCTATTAGAACTAATATATTTCTATACTGTGCTAATAGCGTTATTGGCAAAAAAAAAAGCAATAGAAAAAAAAAATTGTATATGCTGTTTAGGTCGCTTCATAAGACGTTGACTGGCAGAGTGAGTTTTACATTTTAGCTAAACTATACAAATTGTCAAACAAAATTTACTAACATTACATTAATTAATTTTACATATTTTCTTTTCTTTCAAGTAATTGATGACTGATGACTGATGACTGATGACTGATGACTGGTGCTGGAGATGCCAAACGCCGCTGTCGCCACAGGTAAGTATATGTTGTAAGTCTTTTTCCATTTCAGGTGCTGATGCTGGAGTATTTGCTGCTATCCGTTTTGGCCCGCGTCGATGCCGCTGCCAATGCCGATTTGTGATATCGACACTGGACTATTTGCGACAAAGGGGACCAAATTGATGCGCTGATGAGAAATGCCGGTAGCCGTGCAGAACGGCTCGCTGGTGTTGATTGGGCGTGCGTAATGGTGAGTTGCAGATGTTGATGCAGCTCGCAAAAATATTCGAAACCAATAATTTATTAGCTTCTTTTCTTTTCAGGTATCTGGATCTGGTGACTGAAGCTGGGAGCTGTGGATGCCAGACAGCCGCTATCGCACACGGGTAAGTATATTTTGTGAATTTTTTTCCATTTCAGGTGCTGATGCTGGAGTATTTGCTGCTATCCGTTTTGGCCCGCGTCGATGCCGCTGCCAATGCCGATTTGTGGTGTCGACACTGGTCTTTTTGCGACAAAGGGGACCAAATTGATGCGCTGATGAGAAATGCCGCCGGTAGCCGTACAAAACGGCTCGCTGGTGTTGGTTGGGCGTGCAAAATGGTGAGTTGCAGATGTTGATGCAGCTCATAAAAATATTTGAAACTAATAATTTATTAGCTTCTTATTTATTCTTCTTTTCAGGTATCTGGATCAGGCAACTGGAGTTGAGAGCTGTGGATGCCAGACAGCCGCTATTTCCACGGGTAAGTATACGTAGTAACTTTTTCCATTTCAGGTGATGAAGCTGGAGCATTTGCTGCAATCCGTTGTGGCCAATGCCGCTGCCAATGCCGATTTGTGGTTTCGACACTGGGCTTTTGCGACAAAGGGAACCACATTGATGCATTTTCAGGAATCCTAAGATTGGTGACTGGAGCTGGGAGCTGTGGATGCCAGACAGCCGCTATCGCCACGGGTAAGTATGCTTTGTGAGTTTTTCCATTTCAAATGCTGTTGCTGGAGTATTTGCTGCGATCCGTCATGGCCCGCATCGATGCCGCTGCAACGCCAAGCTGTTGTTCGACACTGGCCTTTTGCGACAAAGGAGACCACTAAGGATGCGCTGTTGTTGACTGCCGCCCGAACCATATGAGACGGCTCGCAAGTGTTGGTTGTCATTCCAGGTGTTGTTATAGCCATATTCGACATAAATAAAAAAGAAATATATTAGTAAATAAGTAATACTAATATTGACAGTAAGTGTAGACAGCTATTAAAGCTGCCTACTTGTTGTCATCGAATTATTTGTCGAATTTATCCAGTTTTGAGATGGTCGTGCGTCAAATCCGTGATTGAAAATTAAACATTCTTCGATTGCAAGACGAAAAATGTCAATTTCCAATCCGTAACTATCCCTTGCAGGTGTTGATGCTGGGGGGACGCCGCTGGTTCATAACTGGGGAATGGTGCATAGTCTTCAGGCCCTCGCTGTGCCATTGCCAGGCAAAAGGGGGACGACCACATGAGTATGCTTTTTATGTAGCCGCTTGGAGCTAGGTGTATAAGCTCTGGAAGCGATCGATGGGAAGGCCTTGGGCACATCTTGTTGACGAATCGGTAGCTGGCTTCGCTACCATTTGTTGCCATCAAATTGTGTCCAGGCTTGGATTGACCAGATCATCAGAATTGATGTCGTGTGTTTTGGAATTTTATAGATTGACCCATATGCATCCGAGTTTGTTATTTTTCCAAACCGCAATGCTCTCTCGACAGGCATAATGTGAATGAGAGAAACATTTTTTTTAATATAATAAAAATATTGTAATCACAATATAGGTACAGTCATTGAAGGCTTGACAATAATATAGCGAGCGTGAAATTTATTCACATTATTAATTGCTTTAGATTCAATTAAATTGCATTTCTTGCATAAAGCAGGATTAGCGTTATTTAGTTTGTTGAAATAGCAGAATTGCTATTGTTAAACAGAAAATTATCGATCATGATCTTTTTGTATAGATCAAAATTTTTTTTTTTATTATAAATTTTTTTTTTTTTTTGTTTTTTTTCTCTTTTCAGGTATTTGGGTCATAATCTGGATCTGGATCTGGTGATGTCTCCTTAGTCGCTTCCATTAGGTAAGTATTATCCGTTACAGGTATGTTGTGCTGTAGTTCATCGCCGTAAAACGGCGAAAAAGTGGGCAATTTTAATTTTTCTCTTTTCAGGTATTTAGTTCTGGGTCTGGATCGGATGATGCCTTAGTTGCTTCAATTGGGTAAGTATTTTCCATATGCAGGTATGTTGTGCGGGTGTTGTTCGCTAATCATCTCAATGTCGCCGTTCCATCGTCGACAAATAAATTTATCGAACGGTAAAACGGCTGAGGATAGGGCTGCACAGGTATATATGTGGATGCCATTGGTGTCATCATTGCAGTTTCCAACGACGAGAGAACCCACAGTAGCTGACAGTGATTTTTACTAACCAATTTGTATTTTCTCTTTTCAGGTACTTGGATCAGGATCTGGATCGGGTGGTGCCTTAGTTGCTTTAATTTGGTAAGTATTTCCATATGCAGGTATGTTGTGCAGGTGTTGTTCGCTAAATCGCTATCAATGTCGCCATTCAAGCGTCGATAAATAAATTTATCGAACGGTGAAACGGCGAAAAAGTGGATTGCACAGGATATATGTGGATGCCATTGGTGTCATCATTGCAGTTTCCAACGTCGAGGGACCCACATTGGTACCCCTATTGAACAAGTTTTTGATTTTTCTCTTTTCAGGTATTTGGATCAGGATCTGGATCGACGAGAGAACCCACATTGGTACCCTGAATTAGGTAAATATTTGCCATCTGCAGTTATGTTGCGCGGGTGTTGTTCGCTGAATCACTTGATGCTGCCATTCAGGCGTCGATAAATAAATTTATCGAACGGTAGATCGGCGAAAAAGTGGACTGCGCAGGTATATGTGTGGTTGCCATTGGTGTCGTCATTGCCGTTTCCAGCGACGAGAGATCCCACAGTAGCTGACAGTGTTATTTTTACTAACCAGTTTGAATTTTTCTCTTTTCAGGTATTTGGATCAGGATCTGGATCGGATGATGCCTTAGTTGCTCAATTGGGTAAGTATTTTCCATATGCAGGTATGTTGCGCGGGTGTTGTTCGTTGAGTCCCTCGATGCCACCGTTCAAGTGTCGATAAATAATTTTATCGAACGGTGAAACGGCGAAAAAGTGGATTGCACAGGTGTAAATGTGGATGCCATTGGTGTCTTCGTTGCAGTCACAACGACAAGGGAACCCACAGTAGGGACAGTGTTATTTTACTAACCAATTTGAATTTTTCTCTTTCAGGTATTTGGATCTGGATCTGGATCGGATGATGCCTTAGTTGCTTCAATTGGGTAAGTATTTTCCATATGCAGGTATGTTGCGCGGGTGTTATTCGCTGAGTCCCTCGATACCATCGTTCAAGTGTCGATAAATAAATTTATCGAACGGTGAGACGGCGAAAAAGTGGATTGCACAGGTATATATGTGGATGCCATGGTGTCATCATTGCCGTTTCCAGCGACGAGAGAACCCACAGTAGCTGACAGTGTTATTTTACTAACCAATTTGAATTTTTCTCTTTTCAGGTATTGGATCAGGATCTGGATCGGATGATGCCTTAGTTGCTTCAATTGGGTAAGTATTTTCCATATGCAGGTATGTTGCGCGGGTGTTGTTCGCTGAGTCCCTCGATGCCACCGTTCAAGTGTTGATAAATAAATTTATCGAACGGTAAAACGGCTGAGGATGGGGCTGCGCAGGTATATATGTGGATGCCATTGGTGCCATCATTGCAGTTTCCAACGACGAGGGAACCCACAGTAGCTGACAGTGATTTTTACTAACCAATTTTATTTTCTCTTTTCAGGTATTGGATCAGGATCTGGATTGGATGATGCATTATTTGCTTCAATTTGGTAAGTATATTCCATATGCAGGTAAGTTAATAGAAGATTTATTGGATTTTATAATATTTTTTTCTATTTTTGCTGCAAATTGGAAAGAATTGGAATGTTTATACTGGTGTTAGTAATAGCAGGCATCATTGTCCACAGCATTAGTTGTGGAGTGCTGACAGTTGATTTTTGTGTATTGGTGCCTGACCCATTGTAATTACAGTAATCATGAGTTCCATGAATTTTTCCAACTTAGCCTCGAGTCTAGCAAACAGTGAGTATTCTGCTCAAGGGCTGTTGCCCATGGATTATTTCAATAACCTTTGCTGGAGATTGGTTATGTTGCGATTTTATTTCCTGTTGCTTGGCTAACAACTTTTTTGCAGCTCTTCTAGGTGTTTACCTGCAGGTCCCAGTGCAATGGGGGTAGCACTATTGGGCACTTGCTTAATCGCTGCCTTTGGGGTCTTTGGTGCACGCAGATGTTGTTGTTGCTGTTGTTGTCTCCATTGTGTTGTTGTTTTTGTTTAGACCAGATTGATGCTGGCGTAGTTGCTGACGTACTGGAGTCTGTTGCTGTTGCGATGTTGTTGCTGCTGCTGCTGCTCAGTGTCATTGTTGTTGCTACTGTTTGTGCTATCAGTATTCAAGCTTTGCCATTTCGTAGTACCCAACTATACGAGACTTTAGCATTATTACATGCTTGGTATTTATGTTGCCGGTGTTGTTGCTGCTGTGGTGTTGTTGCGAAGAGTGTTGGTGGTAGCGCGATTGGTATTGCTGCTGCTGATGTTGTTGCTGCTGGTGTTGGCTGAATTGTCCACCACTGCCACCAGACGCTCTAAACGCGAGCAATTTGCCACGAGCATTTTTATAGGCCGGACAACCTTGTAAGAGCTGACGTGGTGTCTTGCAGTTTGCGCATAATGCAGGCAGGTTTCTTGGTTTTTGCATGCAGTTGACGCATGCTCACCAGCGCACTTCATGCATTTGTAAGGTCTGCGGCAATAATTTTTAGTGTGTCCGAACGCTTGACATCGGTGGCACTGTACAGGATCACGCGGCTTTGCCTGCCGTTCCACCAGAACAGATTGCTTGCCAAGTACTTAATGTTCAGTACTTCCCAGTGCTTATTATCGGCTGTAGGTTGTATATCTACCTCAAATAAGTTTAGTGGCTTGCCAGTGAATCGGTGTCTAACTACTCTAATGAACTTTACGCTGTAACCAAGTTTCGTGAGCTCATTCGTAATTTCTGGGCAAGGGGTAGTGTGGTGTAATTGCCGTATGATGATTTTGAGACCTTTATTGGTTTTGATTTGGTGTGTGTGTAGTGGGATATTATCCTCTACTAGCACTGCTTAATTGCATTGTACGTGTTAATGTCAGCTGCTTGGACCCTGAGCCCATTGCCAGCAGTGGTCTTTGTACTAAATTTTCCAACAGCTGGATTAGCTGTTAATTATGATTAATGGCATGATTTCTGGAACCAGTGGTAGGAACAATACTGGGATTTTAGTGGTGTTTCGGGTGGTAGTTGCCGCTGTTGCTGTTGTGCTGCTGTTGCTGCTGCTGCTGATGTTGCTGCTGCTGCTGATGTTGCTGCTGCTGCTGATGTTGCTGCTGCTGTTGCTGTTGCTGCTGCTGTTGCTGCCGCTGCTGGTGTTGCTGCTGCTGCTGATGTTGCTGCTGCTGTTGCTGCTGCTGCATTAGTTGCTGCTGTTGCTGTTGCTGCTGCTGCCGATGTGGGGCGGAGCAACGACTGCCAGCACTGTTATTGCTAACAGTGTCGGCATCCATCGCACCACCATCACTGTCAACAGCACCACCACCACCATTAGGCATATTATTTGCTTTAGCATCCCCATTGCACGTTATTGGAATGGATTTAATTAAGACGACGTTGCATTGGTTTCTCATCGTTGTCTTCGCTACCAATGCACCGTCGTCTTTTAATGGCGAAAATTGCAAATTGACCAATTCAGCAGTTTTAATTGTGTCAATCTGTTTTTGGGACTTAGTCGATGTAGTGGCATATATGAGTTCATCAGGTAATAGTGGCGGTACATTTGTCAGCCATTCGTTGACTATATTTCTGTCATTGTCATTGTTATTTGTGTTTGTGGCTGTTGTACTTGCCAATAATGGCAATAGGCATCTCCTGCTGTTAGTCTGTATGTTATTTTGTGGCTGCTGCGAATTAGCAGCAGCTTTGTCAGTACTAGTGTCATCATTGTCTGTTAATTTGTGTTGCGTGTCATTTTGCACTGCTTGGTGGCCATTGTCAATTATATTTTGGTCATGCTCAGTTAGGCTCTCTGCTGTTAATGCATAGGCATGAACGTGCGCATGAGTATTAGCATGAGCGTGATCGCCGTTATGCTCTCTTCTATTCTCCTTCGCCCTTTGCTGCGCGCTCAATTTGGTATTGAGTGGCGGCGAATTCAGAATTGAGTTGAGATTATTTGCTGAGTGTGTTTCTGAATCAGAGGGAGGGGTACGACGCAGTGCTGTAGTTGGCGGCCATTTTTCTTGGTTTTCTATGCCAAAATTGCCTGAGCCACGCCTTGGCTCAACTAATGTGGCATCGAGTAAGCCGTCTGGATTTTCCAGATCGGACTCGAACCACGTTATAGAGATTGGGCTATCGCCCATTTTGTAGGCTCTGGTCGAAATTTCCGACGCGGATTTTGAAATAAGTGAAACAGACTCACCTTTCTCCATCCGTGCCTTACGTTTAGCCATCCGATCCAATACGGTAACTGGCTGATCCGACGGCTGCCAGGTGTCGTCTTTGAAAAATGCATTTATTTCATCCCTCATTTCGTCCATTTCCTCCTGCGTTCTGCCACCTCGTAGCGCAAGTGCAAATGATTCAGGGCTCATCTGGTCATCGTAGTCATCCATCCTTGCTTTTTTCGATGATCTTTGGTTTTAGCTGCACGCGTTGATTTTGATTTTGTCTGGGCTTGCCAAGCATTTTACATATATGTATGCAGCCTCAGACTTTGTCACATATATTACATTTACTTATATTTATAATTGTCTGCTTTTGCATAAATTATTTAGTTGCAATAATTGTTTCTTTTTTTCAGAGTAATTGTTTAAAACTTTTTTTTTCAGATTGAATGCATTTAGCATAGTTAATTCGCGTTTTAATTTCTTGTTAAAAACTTTTATCCCACTGCCGCCATATTTTTTCACTAGTCGTTTGCCATATATATATGTATGTATTAGAATTGAGTGAGATTGAGTGACTTTTTTTTTTTCTATCAAGTGTGAGGCGGTGCCAGCATCGGGTGCGTGGTGCGTGCGCTCACATTCGCGGCCGGCAAACAACTGTTGCCAGCCTACTTTATTTGAACATCTCATTACTCTTATAGCGAGCAACATATTATGAACAGTAATGGACCTAACTTATACATCTAGTAACAGTGTGATATTAACATATTATAAGACTATGCATGAATTAATTTAACAGCATGTTTTGACTTTGGAATCTAGATTTTAACATTTTAACATTTTGCCATTTTAGCTTATTCTAACATGTCAAGTATTTGGTCAAGTTGTTGGAAATGTACAAAGACAGGTAGTGGATAAAAATTTTGGCACAACAGACTTGTAAATTTTTTAGCTATTAGAACTAATATATTTCTATATTGTGCTAATAGCTGTATTGGCAAAAAAAACAGAGAAAAAAATTTTATATGCTGTTTAGGTCGCTTCATAAAGACGTTGACTGGCAGTGTGAGTTTTACATTTTAGCTAAACTATACAAATTGTCAAACAAAATTTACTAACATTACATTAATTTAATTTTACATATTTCTTTTCTTTTCAGGTATTTGATGACTGATGACTGATGACTGGTGCTGGGGATGCCAAACGCCGCTGTCGCCACAGGTAAGTATATGTTGTATGTCTTTTTCCATTTCAGGTGCTGATGCTGGAGTATTGCTGCTATCCGTTTTGGCCCGCGTCGATGCCGCTGCCAATGCCGATTTGTGGTGTCGACACTGGTCTTTTTTGCGACAAAGGGGACCAAATTGATGCGCTGATGAGAAATGCCGCCGGTAGCCGTGCAAAACGGCTCACTGATGTTGATTGGGCATGCATAATGGTGAGTTGCAGATGTTGATGCAACTCGCAAAAGAATTAGAACCAATAATTCATTAGCTTCTTTTCTTTTCAGGTATCTGGATCTGGTGACTGGAGCTGGGAGCTGTGGATGCCAGACAGCCGCTATCGCACACGGGTAAGTATTTGGTGTAAGTTTTTCCATTTCAGGTGCTGATGCTGGAGTATTTGCTGCTATCCGTTTTGGCCCGCGTCGATGCCGCTGCCAGTGCCGATTTGTGATATCGACACTGGACTATTTGCGACAAAGGGGACCAATTGATGTGCTGATGAGAAATGCCGCCGGTAGCCGTGCAAAACGGCTCACTGATGTTGATTGGGCATGCATAATGGTGAGTTGCAGATGTTGATGCAACTCGCAAATGAATTAGAACCAATAATTCATTAGCTTCTTTTCTTTTCAGGTATCTGGATCTGGTGACTGGAGCTGAGAGCTGTGGATGCCAGACAGCCGCTATCGCACACGGGTAAGTATTCAGTGTAAGTTTTTCCATTTCAGGTGATGATGCTGGAGAATTTGCTGCAATCCGTTGTGGCCCTCGTCGATGCCGCTACCAACGCCGATATTGTATATCGGCACTGGACTATTTGCAACAAAGGGGACCAAATTGATGCATTTTCAGGGATCCGATGTCTGTTGACTGGTACTGGGAGCTGTGGGTGCCAGACAGCCGCTATCGCCTCAAGTAAGTATACTTTGTGAGTTTTTTTTCATTTCAGGTACTGATGTAGAGTATTTGCTGCAATCCGTCATGGCCCGCATCGATGCCGCTGCCAGTGTCAAGTTGTTGTTAGACACCTTTTGCGACAAAGGGGACCACTAAGGATGTGCTGTTGTAAGATGCCGCCGGTAACCATGTGGGACGGCTCGCAAGTGTTGGTTGTCGTTTCCAGGTGTTGTTATAGCCATATTCGATATAAATAAAAAAAAGAAAGATATTAGTAAATAAGTAATACTAATATTGAAAGTATGTGTAGACAGCTATTAAAGCTGCCTACTTATTGTCATCGAATTATTTTGTCGAATTTATCCAGTTTTGAGATGGTCGTGCGTCAAATTCGTGATTGAAAATTAAAACATTTTTCGATTGCAAGACGAAAAATGTCAATTTCCAATTCGTTAACTATCCCTTGCAGGTGTTGATGCTGGAGGACGCCACTGGTTCATCACTGGTGATATGATGCATATACTTCAGGCCCTCGCTGTGCCATTACCAGGCAAAAAGGGGGACGACCACGTGAGTATGCCTTTTTTTTTTTTTTTTTTTTTTTTTTTTTGTGTAGCCGCTTGGAGCAAGATGAAAGAAGCTCCGGAAGCGATCGATGAGAAGGCCTTGGGCACATCTTGTAGACGAGTCGGTAACTGGCTTCGCTACCATTTGTTGTCTTCAAGTTGTGCCCAGGCTTGAATTGACCAGATCCTCAGATTGTTCAGAGACAATCCATTATTGATAGGACGTGTGTTTTGGATTTTGCAGATTTGAGCCCATATGCATCCGAATTTGTTATTATTAATGGCCATGCTCCCTCAACAGGCATAATGTGGACGAAAGAGAAGATTTATTGATATTAAATAAAAATATTGTAATCACAATGGTCATTAAGAGCTTGACCATAATATAGCGAGCGTGAAATCAATTTATTCACATTATGAATTGCTTTGATTCAATCAAATGCATTTCTTGCATAAAGCAGGATTAGCATTAAATTTATTTGCCATAGCTGATAATGCTACTGTCAAATAATTATCGATCGTGATGATATATTTTTGCGTATCTTTTTGTGTTGATTATTTACATATTTTTCTCCTCTTCTTTTGTTACTTGTCGTGCTAACTTGTTTGTGGCATGACCGATTGGTAACTATAAATGTTACAATGTCGACAAGATTGGCAGTTGGGAATGTGTCGTGTTGTATGGGACACAGCTTTTGCGCTGTTATTTGCTGCCATCTAGTATTGTTTAATATTGTTTTATTTCTCTTTTTAGATAATTGGGTCAAATCTGGGATTGGATCTGGAGATGCCGCCTTAATCGCTTCACATTCGGTAAGTATTTTTCCATTTACAGGTTGTTGTGCTGTAGTTCATCGCCGTAAAACGGCGAAAAAGTGGGCAATTTTAATTTTTCTCTTTTCAGGTATTTAGTTCTGGGTCTGGATCGGATGAAGCCTTAGTTGCTTCAATTGGGTAAGTATTTTCCATATGCAGGTATGTTGCGCGGGTGTTGTTCGCTGAGTCCCTCGATGCCACCGTTCAAGTGTCGATAAATAAGTTTATCGAACGGTTAAAACGGCTGAGGATGGGGCTGCGCAGGTATATATGTGGATGCCATTGGTGTCATCATTGCAGTTTCCAACGACGAGGGAACCCACAGTAGCTGACAGTGATTTTTACTAACCAATTTGTATTTTCTCTTTTCAGGTATTTAAATCAGGATCTGGATTGGATGATGCCTTATTGCTTCAATTTGGTAAGTATATTCCATATGCAGGTATGTTGTGCGGGTGTTGTTCGCTTAATCACTCTCAATGTCGCCGTTCCATTGTCGACAAATAAATTTATCGAACGGTAAAACGGCTGAGGATGGGGCTGCGCAGGTATATGTGTGGTTGCCATTGGTGTCATCATTGCCATTTCCAGCGATGAGAGATCCCACAGTAGCTGACAGTGTTATTTTACTAACCAGTTTGAATTTTTCTCTTTTCAGGTATTTGGGTCAGGATCTGGATCGGATGATGCCTTAGTTGCTTCAATTGGGTAAGTATTTTCCATATGCAGGTATGTTGCGCGGGTGTTGTTCGCTGAATCCCTCGATGCCACCGTTCAAGTGTCGATAAATAAATTTATCGAACGGTGTGAAACGGCGAAAAAGTGGATTGCACAGGTATATATGTGGATGCCATTGGTGTCATCATTGCCGTTTCCAGCGACGAGAGAACCCACAATAGCTGACAGTGTTATTTTACTAACCAATTTGAATTTTTCTCTTTTCAGGTATTTGGATCAGGATCTGGATCGGATGAAGCCTTAGTTGCTTCAATTGGGTAAGTATTTTCCATATGCAGGTATGTTGCGCGGGTGTTGTTCGCTGAGTCCCTCGATGCCACCGTTCAAGTGTCGATTAATAAATTTATCGAACGGTAAAAACGGCTGAGGATGGGGCTGCGCAAGTATATATGTGGATGCCATTGGTGTCATCATTGCCGTTTCCAGCGACGAGAGAACCCACAGTAGCTGACAGTGTTATTTTACTAACCAATTTATTTTCTCTTTTCAGGTATTTGGATCAGGATCTGGATTGGATGATGCCTTATTTGCTTCAATTTGGTAAGTATATTCCATATGCAGGTAAGTTAATAGAAGATTTTTGGATTTTATAATATTTTTTTCTTATTTTTTGTTGCAAATTGGAAAGATTTGGAATGTTTATACTGGTGTTAGTAATAGCAGGCATCATTGTCCACAGCATTAGTTGTGGAGTTGGTGACAGTTGATTTTTGTGTATTGGTGACTGACCCATGCTAATTACGGTAATCATGAGTTCCATGAATTTTCCAACTTAGCCTCGAGTCTAGCAAACAGTTGAGTATTCTGCTCAAGGGCTGTTGCCCATGGATTATTTTCAATAACCTTTGCTGGAGATTGGTTATGTTGCGATTTTATTTCCTGTTGCTTGGCTAACAACTTTTTTTGCAGCTCTTCTAGGTGTTTACCTGCAGGTCCCAGTGCAGTGGGGGTAGCACTATGGGCACTTGCTTAATCGCTGCCTTTGGGGTCTTTGGTGCACGCAGATGTTGTTGTTGCTGTTGTTGTCTCCATTGTTGTTGCTGTTTTGTTTTAGACCAGATTGATGTTGGCGTAGTTGCTGACGTACTGGAGTCTGTTGCTGTTGCTGATGTTGTTGCTGCTGCTGCTGCTCAGTGTCATTGTTGTTGCTACTGTTTGTGCTGTAGGTGTTCAAGCTTTTGCCATTTCGTAGTACCCAACTATACGAGACTTTAGCATTATTTACATTGCTTGGAGTTTTATGTTGCCGGTGTTGTTGCTGCTGTTGTTGGTGTTGTTGCGAAGAGTGTTGGTGGGGGCGCGACTGGTATTGCTGCTGCTGATGTTGTTGCTGCTGTTGTTGGCTGAATTGTCCACCACTGCCACCAGACGCTCTAAACGCGAGCAATTTGCCACGAGCATTTTTATAGGCCGGACAACCTTTGTAAGAGCTGACGTGTGTGTCCTTGCAGTTTGCGCATAATGCAGGCAGGTTTCTTGGTTTTTTGCATGCAGTTGACGCATGCTCACCAGCGCACTTCATGCATTTGTAAGGTCTGCGGCAATAATTTTTAGTGTGTCCGAACGCTTGACATCGGTGGCACTGTACAGGATCACGCGGCTTTGCCTGCCGTTCCACCAGAACAGCTTGCTTGCCCAAGTACTTGATGTTCAGTACTTCCCAGTGCTTATTATCGGCTGTAGGTTGTATTTCTACCTCAAATAAGTTTAGTGGCTTGCCAGTGAATCGGTGTCTAACTACTCTAATGAACTTTACGCTGAAACCAAGTTTCGTGAGCTCATTCGTAATTTCTGGGCAAGGAGTAGTGTGGTGTAATTGCCGTATGATGATTTTGAGACCTTTATTGGTTTTGATTTGGTGTGTGTGTAGTGGGATATCATCCTCTACTAGCACTGCCTTAATTGCGTTGTACGTGGGAATGTCAGCTGCTTGGACCCTGAGCCCATTGCCAGCAGTGGTCTTTGTACTAAATTTTCCAACAGCTGGATTAGCTGTTAATTTATTGATTAATGGCATGATTTCTGGAACCAGTGGTAGGAACAATACTGGGATTTTAGTGGTGTTTCTGATTGGTAGTTGCCGCTGTTGCTGTTGCTGCTGATGTTGCTGCTGCTGCTGATGTTGCTGCTGCTGTTGCTGCTGTTGCTGCTGTTGCTGCTGTTGCTGCATTTGTTGCTGCTGTTGCTGTTGCTGCCGCTGCTGATGTTGCTGTTGCTGCTGATGTTGCTGCTGCTGTTGCTGCTGCTGCATTTGTTGCTGCTGTTGCTGTTGCTGCTGCTGCCGATGTGGGGCGGAGCAACGACTGCCGGCACTGTTATTGCTAACTGTGTCGGCATCCATCGCACCACCATCACTGTCAACAGCACCACCACCACCATTAGGCATATATTTGCTTTAGCTTCCCCATTGCACGTTATTGGAATGGATTTAATTAAAACGACGTTTGCATTGGTTTCTTCATCGTTGTCTTCGCTACCAATGCACCGTCGTCTTTTTAATGGCGAAAATTGCAAATTGACCAATTCAGCAGTTTTAATTGTGTCAATCTGTTTTTGGGACTTAGTCGATGTAGTGGCATATATGAGTTCATCAGGTAATAGTGGCGGTACATTTGTCAGCCATTCGTTGACTATATTTCTGTCATTGTCATTGTTATTTGTGTTTGTGGCTGTTGTACTTGCCAATAATGGCAATAGGCATCTCCTGCTGTTAGTCTGTATGTTATTTTGTGGCTGCTGCGAATTAGCAGCAGCTTTGTCAGTACTAGTGTCATCATTGTCTGTTAATTTGTGTTGCGTGTCATTTGCACTGCTTGGTGGCCATTGTCAATTATATTTTGGTCATGCTCAGTTAGGCTCTCTGCTGTTAATGCATAGGCATGAACGTGCGCATGAGTATTAGCATGAGCGTGATCGCCGTTATGCTCTCTTCTATTCTCCTTCGCCCTTTGCTGCGCGCTCAATTTGGTATTGAGTGGCGGCGAATTCAGAATTGAGTTGAGATTATTTGCTGAGTGTGTTCTGGATCAGAGGGAGGGGTACGACGCTGTGCTGTAGTTGGCGGCCATTTTTCTTGGTTTTCTATGCCAAAATTGCCTGAGCCACGCCTTGGCTCAACTAATGTGGCATCGAGTAAGCCGTCTGGATTTTCCAGATCGGACTCGAACCACGTTATGGAGATTGGGCTATCGCCCATTTTGTAGGCTCTGGTCGAAATTTCCGACTCGGATTTGAAATAAGTGAAACAGACTCACCTTTCTCCATCCGTGCCTTACGTTTAGCCATCCGATCCAATACGGTAACTGGCTGATCCGACGGCTGCCAGGTGTCGTCTTTGAAAAATGCATTTATTTCGTCCCTCATTTCGTCCATTTCATCCTGTGTTCTGCCACCTCGTAGCGCAAGTGCAAATGATTCAGGGCTCATCTGATCATCGTAGTCATCCATCCTCGCTTTTTTCGATGATCTTTGGTTTTAGCTGCACGCGTTGATTTTGATTTTTGTCTGGGCTTGCCAAGCATTTACATATATGTATGCAGCCTCAGACTTTGTCACATATATAACATTACTTGTATTTTATAATTGTCTGCTTTTGCATAAATTATTTAGTTGCAATAATTGTTTCTTCTTTTTTCAGAGTAATTGTTTAAAACTTTTTTTCAGATTGAATGCATTTAGCATAGTTAATTCGCGTTTTAATTTCGTGTTAAAAACTTTTTATCCCACTGCCGCCATATTTTTTCACTAGTCGTTGCCATATATATATATGTATGTATTAGAATTGAGTGAGATTGAGTGACTTTTTTTTTTTTTTTTTTTTTTTCTATCAAGTGTGAGGCGGTGCCAGCAGCGTGGTGCGTGCGCTCACATTCGCGGCCGGCAAACAACTGTTGCCAGCCTACTTTATTTGAACATCTCATTACTCTTATAGCGAGCAACATATTATGAACAGTAATGGACCTAACTTATACATCTAGTAACAAGTGTGATATTAACATATTATAAGACTATGCATGAATTATTATAACAGCATGTTTTGACTTTGGAATCTAGATTTTAACATTTTAACATTTTGCCATTTTAGCTTATTCTAACATGTCAAGTATTTGGTCAAGTTGTTGGAAATGTACAAAGACAGGTAGTGGATAAAAAATTATTGGCACAACAAACTTGTAAATTTTTAGCTATTAGAACTAATATATTTCTATATTGTGCTAATAGCTGTATTGGCAAAAAAAAAACAGAAGAAAAAAAAAATTTTATATGCTGTTTAGGTCGCTTCATAAGACGTTGACTGGCAGTGTGAGTTTTACATTTTAGCTAAACTATACAAATTGTCAAACAAAATTTACTAACATTAATTAATTTACTTTTACATATTTTCTTTTCTTTTCAGGTATTTGATGACTGATGACTGATGACTGGTGCTGGAGATGCCAAACGCCGCTGTCGCCACAGGTAAGTATATGTTGTAAGTCTTTTTCCATTTCAGGTACTGATGCTGGAGTATTTGCTGCTATCCGTTTTGGCCCGCGTCGATGCCGCTGCCAGTGCCGATTTGTGGTGTCGACACTGGTCTTTTTTTGCGACAAAGGGGACCAAATTGATGCGTTGATGAGAAATGCCGCCGGTAGCCGTGCAAAACAGCTCGCTGGTGTTGGTTGGGCGTGCATAATGGTGAGTTGCAGATGTTAATGCAACTCGCAAAAGAATTAGAACCAATAATTCATTAGCTTCTTTTCTTTTCAGGTATCTGGATCTGGTGACTGGAGCTGGGAGCTGTGGATGCCAGACAGCCGCTATCGCACACGGGTAAGTATTTGGTGTAAGTTTTTCCATTTCAGGTGCTGATGCTGGAGTATTTGCTGCTATCCGTTTTGGCCCGCGTCGATGCCGCTGCCAGTGCCGATTTGTGATATCGACACTGGACTATTTGCGACAAAGGGGACCAAATTGATGTGCTGATGAGAAATGCCGCCGGTAGCCGTGCAAAACGGCTCACTGATGTTGATTGGGCATGCATAATGGTGAGTTGCAGATGTTGATGCAGCTCGTAAAAATATTTGAAACCAATAATTTATTAGCTTCTTATTTATTCTTTTCTTTTCAGGTATCTGGATCAGGCAACTGGAGTTGGGAGCTGTGGATGCCAGACAGCCGTTATCGCCTCAGGTAAGTATACTTTGTGAGTTTTTCCATTTCAGGTGAAGAAGCTGGAGTATTTGCTGCTATCCGTTGTGGCCCGCATCGATGCCGCTGCCAGTGCCGATTTGTGGTGTCGACACTGGTCTTTTTTGCGACAAAGGGAACCACATTGATGCATTTTCAGGAATCCGAAGATTGGTGACTGGAGTTGGGAGCTGTGGATGCCAGACAGCCATTATCGCCTCAGGTAAGTATATTTGTGAGTTTTTCCATTTCAGGTGAAGATGCTGGAGTATTTGCTGCGATCCGTCATGGCCCGCATCGATGCCGCTGCCAATGCCAAGCTGTTGTTCGACACTGGTCTTTTGCGACAAAGGAGACCACTAAGGATGCGCTGTTGTTGACTGCCGCCCGTAACCATATGAGATGGCTCGCAAGTGTTGGTTGTCATTTCCAGGTGTTGTTATAGCCATATTCGACATAAATAAAAAGAAAGATATTAGTAAATAAGTAATACTAATATTGACAGTAAGTGTAGACAGCTATTAAAGCTGCCTACTTGTTGTCATCGAATTATTTTGTCGAATTTATCCAGTTTTGAGATGGTCGTGCGTCAAATCCGTGATTGAAAATTAAACATTTTTCGATTGCAAGACGAAAAATGTCAATTTCCAATCCGTTAACTATCCCTTGCAGGTGTTGATGCTGGGGGGACGCCGCTGGTTCATAACTGGTGAATGGTGCATAGTCTTCAGGCCCTCGCTGTGCCATTGCCAGGCAAAAGGGGGACGACCACATGAGTATGCTTTTTATGTAGCCGCTTGGAGCTAGGTGTATAAGCTCTGGAAGCGATCGATGGGAAGGCCTTGGGCACATCTTGTTGACGAATCGGTAGCTGGCTTCGCTACCATTTGTTGCCATCAAATTGTGTCCAGGCTTGGATTGACCAGATCATCAGAATTGATGTCGTGTATTTTGGAATTTTTATAGATTTGACCCCATATGCATCCGAATTTGTTATTTTCCAAACGGCAATGCTCTCTCGACAGGCATAATGTGAATGAGAGAAACATTTTTTTTTTAATATTAATAAAAATATTGTAATCACAATATAAGTTACAGTCATTGAAGGCTTGACAATAATATAGCGAGCGTGAAATTTATTCACATTATTAATTGCTTTAGATTCAATTAAATTGCATTTCTTGCATAAAGCAGGATTAGCGTTATTTAGTTTTGTTGAAATAGCAGAATTTGCTATTGTTAAACAGAAAATTATCGATCATGATCTTTTTGTATAGATCAAAATTTTTTTTTTTATTATAAAATTTTTTTTTTTTGTTTTTTTCTCTTTTTCAGGTATTTGGGTCATAATCTGGATCTGGATCTGGTGATGTCTCCTTAGTCGCTTCCATTAGGTAAGTATTATCCGTTTACAGGTATGTTGTGCTGTAGTTCATCGCCGTTAAAACGGCGAAAAAGTGGTCAATTTTAATTTTTCTCTTTTCAGGTATTTAGTTCTGGGTCTGGATCGGATGATGCCTTAGTTGCTTCAATTGGGTAAGTATTTTCCATATGCAGGTATGTTGTGCGGGTGTTGTTCGCTTAATCACTCTCAATGTCGCCGTTCCATCGTCGACAAATAAATTTATCGAACGGTTAAAACGGCTGAGGATAGGGCTGCACAGGTATATATGTGGATGCCATTGGTGTCATCATTGCAGTTTCCAACGACGAGAGAACCCACAGTAGCTGACAGTGATTTTTACTAACCAATTTGTATTTTTCTCTTTTCAGGTACTTGGATCAGGATCTGGATCGGGTGGTGCCTTAGTTGCTTTAATTTGGTAAGTATTTTCCATATGCAGGTATGTTTTTATTGTTATCCCCTTGTTCTCAAACTCTCTCTCTTACTCTCGCATTTATTTAAAATAAATTTTTTTTCTTTCGTCGTAATTAATTACAAATTATTTTTTTTTACATTTATATGTGGTAGTGGCAAAAAAAAAAAATACGAAAAACGAAAAGTATATATATATACGTAGAGAGAGAGGACACAAAATGGCACAGTTTTATAGAGAAAAAAAAACTGTTCGCGGAAATTATATATATATTCCGCACAAATTAAGAAACTTTTTCCGTCCTCCTTGCTTACCCTGACACGGGCAATATGTATATGAATGGACTTAGATTTGCAGCAAAAGAAGTGAAAATAATTTTTCACTCTTTGCATTTGTTTAAAACAAACAAAAACTGGCGGGTGATTAGGGACTACTTTTTAAGCAATAATAAGAAAAAAGTTATTTGCTTTTATATATAACTAGTAAGTGGCCCGCTTACTTCGCTGCGCGGATAGATTATATAATTTTAGCAATAGAATATAGAAATAAATTAGAAAATATTTAACAACATATTAAAACAAAGTATTGAATATTCTCTTTTCCACGCCACCATTGAGGTAGAGAATCAGGTGCGTAATTTTTTATTGTGGTTTCCCCAGTAGGCCTATCCACTTGTTGAATTTAATTTGCAATTATTAACAACTGTTAAGAGCTTCTTGATAAACGACATGGTTGTTTTTCCGTCAGGTGCTAATACAACTAAACTTTTGGTGAACTGACTCTGAGCAGGCTACATAAAATTGGCCATGAGAGAAGCAATCGTGTCTTAAATCTAGTCCGGCTAATTTGAGAGTTTGTCCCTGTGATTTATTGATTGTTAGGGCAAAACAAACTTTGAAAGGAAATTGCAATCTTTTAAATTGAAATGGCAATTCAGAGTCAGAAGGTATTAATGGAATTCTCGGTATAAAAACCGTTTCACCTATACCATTGCCAGTAAAGATTATTGCTTCGACAACATTCTTATGAAGGACTTTAACTTGCAATCTTGTACCATTGCATAGTTTTGGCGGTTTCAAGTTGCGGATCAACATTACAGGTGAACCAATCTGTAAAGTTAATTTATGATGTGGCAGGCCAGCCGGATTAATGAATTAAGAAACTCGACGGGGTAATGAACTGCATCTTCGACTTCAGTCACAGAATCAATAGAGTTATATGTCATTTCTTCACTTTGAAATGATTTTAATAAAAACTCGTTTATTTCCAATGCATTGTCATTTCTCGCAGTCAAAATAGCACGTTCTGAAAACCATTCGAGTGATTTTTCAGAGATATTTGTAATATCCGGAAATATTTTTAGAGTTAGCTCTTCAATACTTTTCACAACATGACACAAAGTTGATGGTAAAGTTATTTTGCCATCATGAGCTGGAAATAATCCATTTCCTATTTTAAGAAGCATTTCTGCAAATTCACCAGCTATGCTATCACCTTTTAAGTGCACTCGCATATTTTCGTTAATGCAAGTTTCTGAATTTTGGGCCACAAAATTGAAGACTTTAAGCACGCATTTATTTCATCTGCTCTTGTTCCCTGGGGATCACTGGAAGAGTTTGTCGAAAATCACCAGCTAAGAGAACAGTTATGCCACCCATTAAGTATTCACTATCTCGAATGTCTTTCAAAGATCGATCTACAGCTTCAAAAGCACCTTTATGAGCCATAGTACACTCATCCCAAACAATAAGCTTGCAATCTCTGAGCACAGCAGCAATATTAGATTGCTTTGAAATTGAGCATTGTGGTGTTTCTAAATGAATCAAATTAAATGGAATCTTAAGTGTAGAATGCGCTGTGCGACCACCATTTAGTAAAGTGGCTGCAATACCGGAAGAGGCAACGGCCAATGCAATGTTTTTACTTTGCCGTACCTTTGCCAATAATAAATTTAAAAGATACGTTTTACCTGTTCCACCAGGTGCATCTAAAAAATAGATTCTCCTTTTTCTGCTTCAACGCTATTTAGTATCTTTTCGTATAATTGTTTTTGCTCAGCAGTGAGGAGTAGCTCATTATTAACAACAAAATTATCGCAATTATCGTAATTTGTTTCTCTATGATATTCAATATTTTGAACAATTTCCTCGGTTCTGATTGGTAATGGAAGTCCATAATAAGTCAAGTTTTGACCACCAATAGACAGAACTATATCTTCAATGTAAATAAGACATTTATTTAAAACATTATTCACAATACTTTCATCAATATATCTGTCTTGTGAAAAATTAAAGGCTTTTAAAATATCTTCTGAGAAACTGTCTTTATAAGTATTCCAAAGTTTAAGAGCATCTGAAATTTGACAAAATACTAACATTATTGCAAAAAGTTCTCTAAGTTTTGTAGGATTTTGACATATGACAGCTTCGGCTATAGTTGAATCCCAGTGCTTATCATCTTCTAGTAATCCTAGAGCTTTACACGCCACTTGAAATGATGAGTATGCTACACCATTAACGGTTTTTAAACTTAAAAATGAAGTTGGGCCCCTTACAAAATGTAATAAAAGTCTTAAATAAAAACATTCAGTATTATTGGGATGAATACTGTAAACTCTTCCCAAAGCTGAATCTCTTTTAACTCCAGGAAAATTTGGCACATCATGCCCTCGTTTTCTTCTTTGAAATTCTTTATTGTTCCATGTAAAATACGATGGAACTTCACAATATAGAAGCGTTCTTGCAAACTCATCACGTGTGCAGAGCTCAAAGAAGGCTAGCAAAGTGGTTTTGGGTGTAGTGCTTAATCTGTCAAGTAATTGTTGCGGATTATTGGGGTTAAAATATATCCCTTGACCATTTTCTAAATGAACAGCTAAGTGAGTAATAGCCGGATAACGTTCATGTATGGGAAATGCAAGGATTCTCCATACTGCTTCTGAGCTACTTATATACCGGCCACTTTCGTACATATTTATTTCATTGCGTTGGTCTTCAAGAGTAAATGATGCTTGATCACTGCCCTTGTTAACATATTTACAGATGTATTTAATAGACTTTACAGAACTACAATACTCAACATTTATATGAGCTTCAAATGTTCTCAATAGTACACAATTGTAAGGCACAACCCAACGATTATCTATGCAATTACCATTTATATTAATTGCATTACCACCATCTTCTATCGCTCTTCTACGATATAGAGGGTAACTATCTTTTCCAGTCACAGTTTCTTTAAGAAATTGTCGAGGAAACCTTTTGGTACATTTTCAATTTTTCGTGCATGGCGATTTATTATTAAATGCACCGCAAGGACCATGAATCATATTTGACTTAACAATGTTAAATAACAAAGGATCCTCATCTGCGTTTTGTATTTCGGCACAGATAATTTGATCGATTTTAACTGGTGTTATTTTATTTTCTCACCAAAGTAGAATATGTATATGTGGTAAACCCCGCTTTGCCATTCCACAGAGTACATGAAACATTGCACGCTTCCAAGCAAAGAACCTTTTGTCAATAGTGACATTAAAGCTATAACTTTTAAATGAAAAACTCGAGCTATAATATCGTGACGATCATGCGGTTTTTGACCCGGTAATAAAACACTTTTGATGTCATACTATTGTGGATTGCATGTGAATGTTATGAAAAGATCTGGTCGCCCATAATGGCGAACATATGTCATAGCATATTGAGTCTTTTCATGCATATATCGTGCAGAGCTTGTAAAAAAAAGATGGTAAAATTACCATTCAAAATTAAAATTAATTAAAATTACCAAAATTATCTGACCAAGTTGAGCTGCGTCAACATCTTGGTTGCTTATTGCATCTTGTAGATGTATATAGCTATCTGCTCTGAGTTTCGCTTGATTATAGCGTATATAATTTAACCTTTCTGTTTCAATTTTAGCATACATATCAACCAAAAACTGATTAAAAAGGGAACGACAATAAATTAAACGACTTATCTCAGATTGACGAATCATTATCTTATAACTGTAAAAGCTTAACGCAGATATATTTTTTTTGGTTCCTCCTTTTTAACACGCTTATATTAGCTTCACTTGTATGTATGTTTGTTTGTATGTATGTAACTCTCCTTTGGACTAAAAGCAAGTGGCTTATTACTGTCAGTATATCCCACTAGTTCAAGTTCGTTCGTAGGCCGAGCGGTCTAAGGCGCGGTTCTTCGCTCCCGGACTTACCGATCGTGGGTTCTAATCCCGTCCACGGCCGAAAAAAAATTTTTTTTTTAACTCTCCTTTCGACTAAAAGCAAGTGGCTTATTACTGTCAGTATATCCCACTTCCTCAAGTTCGTTCGTTGGCCGAGCGGTCTAAGGTGCGGGTCTTCGCTCCCGGACTCACCGAACGTGGGTTCTAATCCCGTCCACGGCCGAAAAAAAAAGCGTGGGGGGCTTTGTCCATATTTCTCGTTCATCGAGCGCCCAACGCTATTTTTACAATAATGCTATTTATCATTTATTATTGTTTTAAGCTTATTTGAAAAATTATTTTAACTTATTAGTTTGATATGCTCTAAAAACGTGTTTTTTAGTTTTTTAAACTATATTTATTTAAAATGGATTCCATTGTGGTATTTCCACTGAATAGCCATCTTCGCCGTACGGAAATAGCAAAGGGTACTGTAAGGCATCGTATGATCGATGCACCTCACTTATACGATGTAATTATTATTAAGGCTTTCAATAATAATATCGCGCTTTTCAAATTGCTGACCAACAATAACTAAAGCTACTTCGCTTGATTGAGGTGCATTGTAAAGCCCTTTGTGAGCACCAGCGGGTGTTCGATCAGCATGTATAATCAATTTATAGTCTTTAGTACTTCTTGGTATTTTATTGAGAGCAATTTTTAGATCTTTTACATAACGATTATGCTGATGAAACATACATGAAGATCCTTTACTACGCTACAATCACTATTTGAAATATTTCTGCAACGTAGTTGAGCTTCCTTTTCATCATCACCGACAAAATAAATTTGAAGAAACTGCATTTCTTCATTTGGCAAAGGTTGGACACTACCAATTAGGTGATACACTTGTCCTTGGACTTTAAAGGTTGACCAACTTTCATTTATAATTTTTGTACTTCCAAAAGAAGTCATTGAAAGCAGCTGTTATACTTTCTTATACGATCAATGAAATGATCATGCTTGGGATGTCCACCAATTATTAAGCTTTTAAGTGGATCAGGCAAACTTTCATTTTGTGAAAGTTTAACTTTTCCTGCCTTGCAACAGATACCCAAAGGCTAATTTTTCCATTTTAAAGCATTACAATGTTTGCATATCAAATTCATACTACCAAGTTGAGTTATTTTATCTGACTGTAAGCTATTTCAAAATCATAGTTTAAGCCAGACATGGGTTTAACACTCCATACACGCAAACGCCTTTCTTGACGTGCATCAGGATTATTAGCCTGATGTCTTCTCTCTGGAGCTCTATGAGCTTCAGGATTATTAGCACGATGTCTTCTCATTATATCTCTATAAACATCAGGATTATTAACACGATATCTTTTTGATGCTTCTATGCGCTTACCCCTATTAATATCACGATTTTTTTCAAAACTGTGTGTTTTAACCTTTTTTTTGTTTTGTCGGTAAATCGACTACGTCTTTTAACAGGCGTTTTAACATTTTCAGTTATACATTCACTTGACGTATCGGTATCTTGAGTTAATACTTCCTCTAAAGGAATATAAACATCAAAATGTCCATTCATTAATTCGCCGGTAAAACGCAATTTTTCACAGGATGCATATCATTTCCTAATGATAGATATAAGTTTCCATTTAGAAAACTTGAAAATTTACAGCATAAATTTCTGCTGCTGCTTGAAGCTCACATGCAGTACCATAAGTATATGAATCTGAAATAGTGCACTCATATTGTTCAGAAGAGCTATAACACTCTCCATTTATGTTCATGCTGAAGCAAGCAAAAGTTTCCCAGTTGGTAACGACATGGGTTACAATATGTTGGCGTATGGTGCCATGGAAGCCTTGCCTACCATATAAAAGGTAGGAAATAGATCTAAAAAGGCAGGCTCCATCACCAATTATGCGAACAACTGAATGCGGCACCAAAACACCACTTATATCTAAAGTTTCAATAGACATCTTTTAATTTGGCTGTGAGACAATTGACTTCACTGTAAAACGATTGTTACAAAGTTACAGTGTCTATAGGTAAGTATAAAATTCATAAAATTGAATATGCCAACTTATATTATTTAATAGAATATTCAGACTGCTTAGTTTTATTTGATTTTTAAATGCACTAAAGCAGCGTCTATATAACTATTATATAATATGCAAAATAGAAGACAACTATATAAAATGTTGCTTCAATTGCTTCAATTATTAAGTCTAAAATCGACGTATTATTTTTTTTTTTTTTAAAACAACAAAACAAATTAACAAATTAATTAAAGTAAGTATTATAAATAAATACATACTTCAAAATAAGTCAAAAATTGACTTCACTGAACAACGTTACAGCGTCTATACAAAGTATAGAGTTCAATAAATTGAATATGCCAACTTATATTATTTTAAAAGAATATTCAGACTGCTTAGTTTTATTTGATTTTTAAATGCACTAAAGCAGCGTCTATATAACTATTATATAATATGCAAAATAGAAGACAACTATATATAATGTTGCTTCAATTATTAAGTCTAAAATCGACTTATTATTTTTGTTTAAAAAAAAAACAACAAACAAATTAACAACTTAATTTTAAGTAAGTATTATAAATAAATAAATACTTCAAAAAAGTCAAAAATTGACTTCACTGAACAACGTTACAGCGTCTATACAAAGTATAAAATTCAATAAAATTGAATATGCCAACTTATATTATTTTAATAGAATATTCAGACTGCTTAGTTTTATTTGATTTTTAAATGCACTAAAGCAGCGTCTTTATAACTATTATATAATATGCAAATAGAAGACAACTATATATAATGTTGCTTCAATTGCTTCAATTATTGAGTCGAAAAACGACTTATTAATTTTGTTTAAAAAATTACAACAAAACAAATTAACAACTTAATTTAAAGTAAGTTTTATAAATAAATAAATACTTCAAAAAAAGTCAAAAATTGACTTCACTGTACAACGTTACAGCGTCTATACAAAGTATAGAATTCAATAAAGTTGAATATACCAACTTATATTATTTTAATAGAATATTCAGACTGCTTAGTTTTATTTGATTTTTAAATGCACTAAAGCAGCGTCTATATAACTATTATATAATATGCAAAATAGAAGACAACTATATATAATGTTGCTTCAATTATTAAGTCGAAAATCAACTTAATTTTCTTGTGTGCAAAAAACAACTAAAGAAATTAAATACGTTGATTGTTATTTAAATATTTAAATAATAGCAATTAAATTTTTGTTTAACTTATCATAAAATACGTATTTTAAATAACTTATATATATATACGTATTTTAAAGGAATGTTTATATATATATATAGATATAGATATACGAAAATCAGAATATTGAAAAACTCACTGATCCAAAAAGTAACTTTCGATGTTATTATTATCCTTAATATAAACAATATTATTATTAAAAAACTCACTGAAACGAAAATGAACTTTCTTTGTTCACATTAAATATGAACTAAAATGCATAACCAATTCTCTTACCATCGTATGTAAAAACATAATGTTGGTAAGAGCATTACAGTTATTCATCTAAGCAACAGACACCGAGCTCTAACATACAACGCTTGCACTTAAGAGCTAGGTATAGTTGGTGCAAATTAGGCAATGCCATTCCATTAACTGCAGCCTCTTAGTTATGGCAAGCTTAGCTTAGTGAGTGCGGAGGAGATAGGGATATTAAGATTTATGTTTGACATGCAGAGCGCGCGCATAAACAAAAGAGCGTAAATAACAACAAAGACGTATGATTGCATTCAAATTATTTTATGTGTAGCGGCAGTCATAAGAGCGACGCACGCGCTGATCAAGCTGCTTTAAGCCGCTCTTTGTGATGCAGACATGCATCAGCTGAGCATGCTGCTTGCAGTGAAAACCATTAACAGTTATATTTCTTCTTCTTTGTTCTTCTCTCTGTTATCTTACTGTGGCTACAAAATATTAGAAAGCAATCGATGCGTAAAATATAAAATTTTTTTATACCCTAAACCATGAAATGGGTATATTTGTTTTGTGTAAAAGTGTGTAACAGGCAAAAAGAAGCATCTCCAACCCCATATATAAAGTATATATATTCTTGATCAGCATAAACAGCCGAGTCGATATAGCCATGACCGTATGTCCTTCTGTCAATCTGTCCGTCCGTCCGTCCGTATGTATAAACGCGTCAATCTCAAAGACTAAAAATGCTAGAAACTTCCAATTTGGATCATAACTTCTCCTAATCCACAGGCAGATCAAGTTTATTTCAAACTATCGATAACTATTCTCGTTTCCGATATACATATGGAATCGATTACGAAAAAATCGCAAATTTATAAAATGTAAAAATAGGAGTTGAAACTATGGATAACTTTATAACTTCCATGAAAATTTGATCCAAATCGGTTAAGAAACACTGGAGATATTTTAAATTAAAGTTAAAGTCAAGAAAAACTCACTTCTGCAAGTCATTTAATACACGGGCTCAGGGTATCTTTTAGTCGGGATTTCTCGACTAAAACCTTCTTACTTGTTTTCAGATTCGCTCGCGCATCGCTCTTCATGTTCGGCGCTAGATGACAAATTATTTTTAAATCGCGCCTTCGTTGTTGGCTATTTCGGCTAATTCTCTTATCTAAGCGCGCGCTCTGCAAGTCAAACAAAGAGCGTAGTATCGCTACCTTCTTCACACGCACTGAATCAATGCAAAACATATCTAAGAGGCTGCAGTTAATGAATTGTATATTGCCTTTAGCTTTAATTTAGTGTGTGTGCGGAGGAGCTAGGGTTATTAAACTTTATGATTGACATGCAAAGCGCGCACATAAAATAGAGAGTGAACGTAAATGAGCAACAACAAAGGCGCATGATCGGAGCGAGATTTCAAATTATCTGATTATCATAAGATCAACACACGCGCTTATGTGAACGCCCTTTGCTTATTCAAAATTGTATATCAATAATATATCATAAATGTTAGTGTGTTACGTTTTGTCTAAGTTATATAAGCAGCAAGTAGGCGAATCCACCCCCAAAACATATTCTGGTGTGGGAAATTTTTCTAGACGCACCAAGTTTTGTTATGTTGTTGTTGTTTTTTTTAAATCAATGACACCAACAAAAAGTAGCAGTGCGGGCCCAACAACAAAACTGACAACAACAACAAACGCTACTTGGGTCGTAAATCAATTGTCAAAGGCACACAAATTTGAAAAAAAAAATGTGCACTGTGCGAAGTAGTACATGTACATAAAATTATGAAAATTATTTTCAAGCGCATTGTTCACTTAATTGTGTATGCACTTATTCATTAAGAAACGGAAATCCGTTTCTTTTTTGCAAGTGTAAGAACCTTTTTTTATGACTTTGCTTGTGCGACGCGAAGGCGTCCACTGCGCATTTGTTTTGTTTTTGTATTCTCGCTCGCGATCAAACCCTCAGCTTGTGCGACAATCAGGCGACAGTAGTGGAATGGGTAATTGTTGTAATTGTAATTTGATTTTTAAAATGGGTAAAAAGTGCTCCAAATCGTATGGGAGGTACTTGAAGGAGTTGTCCAAATAAAAATTCCCTTCTTAGTGCTCACCTCCTACCTGCATGGAAAATTGTGTGAAAATTTCAGCCTTCTGGCTCTTTTCAATTAGGCTATGGCTCTTCCATTATCATCGGGACAAACTCTTTTATATATATGTATAGAGAAAGAAAAAAAAAATGATATGTAAATACACCAACAGCAACAATAACATCTACAGCGCGCGTCAAAGGCCGACAAAACGGCGTATCTAAAGCAGCAGCGTCGCCATTTAAGCGGCGGCGTCGTCGGCATCATCAAAACATAACATACATAAGTACGTATTTATGTGTGCGCGCCTTGATTGTACTAAATTCATATCAACGGTAGTTAAAAGTATTTACACTACACTTAAAGTTAAATCTACTCATTGCTTAAATTTACTTTATGGAAAGTATGGTATCGATGGAAAGGTCATTAAATTTCCGTTTGAAAGATTTCAATTTTAGTAAAAGTCTACTTTTGAAACTTTTCTCCCTGGGCTTAAACAAAAAATGTTTTGATGTAAAAATTACTTCAAACAATTCTAATAATGATTTAAATAAAAATTTCAAAAATCTATTCGCATGTATTTTTTATGATTTTTTGAAGCAACAGCTCTATCAGCCGCAGCTGCACCAGCAGCAGCAGTTTCAGCCACACCAGTGGCAGCATCAGCGTCAGCCACAGCAACAACAAAAGCAAATGAAATTAGAAATAAAAAATGATGCAAAGAAAAGTTGCAAAATCTGCAATATGAGTTGCAATTGCTAAAAATTTTAGAACATTAGTACAAAAAAATACTTTACATACAGTAACAAAATGCAATTGTCGTTCCACAAACGATAATAGCATCTTTGTCTTTAAGAAAACCTACATTCTGAAAGTAAACGTATAATGATTTTAAGTAAAAAGGCGGCAGTTTAGTTAATTTTTTTTATTTTTTTAATTTTTAATTTTCTTCTATGTTCATTTTTTGTAACACACTACGCAAGTTTTTTATTTCATTTTTATGTTGATTACTTAATTCTATTTTTAAAGCTATTAATTTTTTTTCGTTTTGTTTTTCTATTTTTTTCTGTTTTTTAATAAAAAATTGTAATTTTTTGTTTATTTTTGTTATTTGGCTGTTCAGATTATTCAGCTTCGCCTTCTTAAAATTTTTTTTATTTTGCTGCCGCTGGTGTGGCTGAAGCTGCTGTTGCGGCTGAAGCTGCTGCTGGTGCTGCGGCTGAAGCTGCTGCGGGTGCTGCGGCTGAAGCTGCTGCTGAAACATCAGCGGCTGAAACTGCAGCGGCTGAAACTGCTGCTGTTGAAGACTCTGTTGCGGCAGCTGCTGATACAGCTGATGAAACTGAGGCTGCATATAAAACTGTGGCAGGGCCACAGAAGGCAAAGCACCCCAATAATTTTTTGCGTCCATTCTGGTTTGTATCACGTTTAGAAATGAAATGAAGCAATACGCAAATGGCACACTAAGTTAAAAATTGTTAAATTCACTGAGAGTGAAAGAGTTACAGTTATTAATGTGAATTGATCTCATCTACAAAACAATATCACATTTTCATGCTCTTAAGCCAATCGCATTCCTCTTAGTCCTCCCTTGTTGTTTCAAATTCGTGTGTGCATACAACGGCTTATAATAAGCCTGAAGCGATAAACAAAAACAGCAACAACAAATCTTTTGCATTCACAGTTATATTTATACCCTGAAATGGGTAAAAAAGGGTATAATTGTTTTGTGCAAAAGTATGTAACAGGCAAAAAGAAGCATCTCCAACCCCATATAAAATATATATATTCTTGATCAGCATCAACAGCCGATTCGATACAGCCATGTGCGTCTGTCCTTCTGTCCGTCTGTCCATCCGTCCGTCCATATGTATGCTAGAGACTTCAAATGTGGAACATAACTACTTTCAAACTATCGGTAACTATTCTGATTTCCGATATACATATAAAATCGATAACGAAAAAATCTCGAATTAAGAAAATTAAAAAATAGGAGTTGAAACTATGGATAACTTTATAACTTCCATGAAAATTTGATCAAATCGGTTAGGAAACACTGGAGATATTTTAAATTAAAGTTAAAGTCAAGAAAAACTCACTTCTGCAAGTCATTCAATACACGGGTTCAGGGTATCTTTTAGTCGGGATTTCTCGACTAAAACCTTCTTACTTGTTTTCAGATTCGCTCGCGCATCGCTCTTCATGTTCGGCGCTAGATGACAAATTATTTTTAAATCGCGCCTTCGTTGTTGGCTATTTCGGCTAATTCTCTTATCTAAGCGCGCGCTCTGCAAGTCAAACAAAGAGCGTAGTATCGCTACCTTCTTCACACGCACTGAATCAATGCAAAACATATCTAAGAGGCTGCAGTTAAGTGAATTGTATATTGCATTTAGCTTTAATTTAGTGTGTGTGCGGAGGAGCTAGGGTTATTAAACTTTATGATTGACATGCAAAGCGCGCACATAAAATAGAGAGTGAACGTAAATGAGCAACAATAAAGGCGCATGATCGGAGCGAGATTTCAAATTATCTGATTATCATAAGATCAACACACGCGCTTATGTGAACGCCCTTTGCTTATTCAAAATTGTATATCAATAATATATCAATAAATGTTAGTGTGTTACGTTTTGTCTAAGTTATATAAGCAGCAAGTAGGCGAATCCACCCCCAAAACATATTCTAGTGTGGGAAATTTTTCTAGACGCACCAAGTTTTGTTATGTTGTTGTTGTTTTTTTAAAATCAATGACACCAACAAAAAGTAGCAGTGCGGGCCCAACAACAAAACTGACAACAACAACAAACGCTAATTGGAACGTAAATCAATTGTCAAAGGCACACAAATTTGAAAAAAAAAAATGTGCACTGTGCGAAGTAGTACATGTACATAAAATTATGAAAATTATTTTCAAGCGCATTGTTCACTTAATTGTGTATGCACTTATTCATTAAGAAACGGAAATCCGTTTCTTTTTTGCAAGTGTAAGAACCTTTTTTTATGACTTTGCTTGTGCGACGCGAAGGCGTCACTGCGCATTTGTTTTGTTTTTGTATTCTCGCTCGCGATCAAACCCTCAGCTTGTGCGACAATCAGGCGACAGTAGTGGAATGGGTAATTGTTGTAATTGTAATTTGATTTTTAAAATGGGTAAAAAGTGCTCCAAATCGTATGGGAGGTACTTGAAGGAGTTGTCCAAATAAAAATTCCCTTCTTAGTGCTCACCTCCTACCTGCATGGAAAATTGTGTGAAAATTTCAGCCTTCTGGCTCTTTTCAATTAGGCTATGGCTCTTCCATTATCATCGGGACAAACTCTTTTATATATATGTATAGAGAAAGAAAAAAAAAATGAATATGTAAATACACCAACAGCAACAATAACATCTACAGCGCGCGTCAAAGGCAGACAAACGGCGTATCTAAAGCAGCAGCGTCGCCATTTAAGCGGCGGCGTCGTCGGCATCATCAAAACATAACATACATAAGTACGTATTTATGTGTGCGCGCCTTGATTGTACTAAATTCATATCAACGGTAGTTAAAAGTATTTACACTACACTTAAAGTTAAATCTACTCATTGCTTAAATTTACTTTATGGAAAGTATGGTATCGATGGAAAGGTCATTAAATTTCCGTTTGAAAGATTTCAATTTTAGTAAAAGTCTACTTTTGAAACTTTTCTCCCTGGGCTTAAACAAAAATGTTTTGATGTAAAAATTACTTCAAACAATTCTAATAATGATTTAAATAAAAATTTCAAAAATCTATTCGCATGTATTTTTTATGATTTTTTGAAGCAACAGCTCTATCAGCCGCAGCTACACCAGCAGCAGCAGTTTCAGCCACACCATGGCAGCATCAGCGTCAGCCACAGCAACAACAAAAGCATTTAAAACTGCGCCAGCAACAAAACATAAAACCGCTGCACAGTCAAATTGTTAAATAAAATAAAAGAAGAAATTTTATTATGAAAAAAACAAAAACAAAATGAATTGCGAAATAAAACTAAATTCGAAGCAATGAAATTAGAAATAAAAAATGATGCAAAGAAAAGTTGCAAAATCTGCAATATGAGTTGCAATTGCTAAAAATTTTAGAACATTAGTACAAAAAAATACTTTACATACAGTAACAAAATGCAATTGTCGTTCCACAAACGATAATAGCATCTTTGTCTTTAAGAAAACCTACATTCTGAAAGTAAACGTATAATGATTTAAAGTAAAAAGGCGGCAGTTTAGTTAATTTTTTTTATTTTTTTAATTTTTAATTTTCTTCTATGTTCATTTTTTGTAACACACTACGCAAGTTTTGTATTTCATTTTTATGTTGATTACTTAATTCTATTTTTAAAGCTATTAATTTTTTTTCGTTTTGTTTTTCTATTTTTTTCTGTTTTTTAATAACAAATTGTAATTTTTGTTTATTTTTGCTATTTGGCTGTTCAGATTATTCAGCTTCGCCTTCTTAAAATTTTTTTATTTTGCTGCCGCTGGTGTGGCTGAAGCTGCTGTTGCGGCTGAAGCTGCTGCTGGTGCTGCGGCTGAAGCTGCTGCGGGTGCTGCGGCTGAAGCTGCTGCTGAAACATTAGCGGCTGAAACTGCAGCGGCTGAAACTGCTGCTGTTGAAGACTCTGTTGCGGCAGCTGCTGATACAGCTGATGAAACTGAGGCTGCATATAAAACTGTGGCAGGGCCACAGAAGGCAAAGCACCCCAATAATTTTTTGCGTCCATTCTGGTTTGTATCACGTTTAGAAATGAAATGAAGCAATACGCAAATGGCACACTAAGTTAAAAATTGTTAAATTCACTGAGAGTGAAAGAGTTACAGTTATTAATGTGAATTGATCTCATCTACAAAACAATATCACATTTTCATGCTCTTAAGCCAATCGCATTCCTCTTAGTCCTCCCTTGTTGTTTCAAATTCGTGTGTGCATACAACGGCTTATAATAAGCCTGAAGCGATAAACAAAAACAGCAAAAACAAATCTTTTGCATTCACAGTTATATTTATACCCTGAAATGGGTAAAAAAGGGTATAATTGTTTTGTGCAAAAGTATGTAACAGGCAAAAAGAAGCATCTCCAACCCCATATAAAATATATATATTCTTGATCAGCATCAACAGCCGATTCGATACAGCCATGTGCGTCTGTCCTTCTGTCCGTCTGTCCATCCGTCCGTCCATATGTATGCTAGAGACTTCAAATGTGGAACATAACTACTTTCAAACTATCGGTAACTATTCTGATTCCGATATACATATAAAATCGATAACGAAAAAATCTCGAATTAAGAAAATTAAAAATAGGAGTTGAAACTATGGATAACTTTATAACTTCCATGAAAATTTGATCAAATCGGTTAGGAAACACTGGAGATATATTAAATTAAAGTTAAAGTCAAGAAAAACTCACTTCTGCAAGTCATTCAATACACGGGTTCAGGGTATCTTTTAGTCGGGATTTCTCGACTAAAACCTTCTTACTTGTTTTCAGATTCGCTCGCGCATCGCTCTTCATGTTCGGCGCTAGATGACAAATTATTTTTAAATCGCGCCTTCGTTGTTGGCTATTTCGGCTAATTCTCTTATCTAAGCGCGCGCTCTGCAAGTCAAACAAAGAGCGTAGTATCGCTACCTTCTTCACACGCACTGAATCAATGCAAAACATATCTAAGAGGCTGCAGTTAAGTGAATTGTATATTGCCTTTAGCTTTAATTTAGTGTGTGTGCGGAGGAGCTAGGGTTATTAAACTTTATGATTGACATGCAAAGCGCGCACATAAAATAGAGAGTGAACGTAAATGAGCAACAACAAAGGCGCATGATCGGAGCGAGATTTCAAATTATCTGATTATCATAAGAGCAACACACGCGCTTATGTGAACGCCCTTTGCTTATTCAAAATTGTATATCAATAATATATCAATAAATGTTAGTGTGTTACGTTTTGTCTAAGTTATATAAGCAGCAAGTAGGCGAATCCACCCCCAAAACATATTCTGGTGTGGGAAATTTTTCTAGACGCACCAAGTTTTGTTATGTTTTTGTGGTTTTTTTAAAATCAATGACACCAACAAAAGTAGCAGTGCGGGCCCAACAACAACAACAACAAACGCTTCTTGCAAGTATACGAACCTTTTTGTTATGACACTTTGCTTGCGGCACTCAAAGGCGTCATTGCCCATTGTTTTGTTTTTTTATTCTCGCTCGCGATCGAGCTCACAGCTTGTGGGACAATCAGGCAACTGTAGTGGAATGGGTAATTGTTGTAATTATTTTATTATCTTAAGAGCAACACGCGCACTTATGTGAACGCCCTATGCTTGTTCGCAATTGCATATCAATAACATATTAATAATGATAGTTAGTTTTGTCTAAGTTATATAAGCAGCAAGTAGGCAAATCCACCCCCATAACATATTCTGGTGTGGGAAATTTTTCTAGACGCACCAAGTTTTGTTATGTTGTTTTTGTTTTTTAAATCAATCACACCAACAAAAAGTAGCAGTGCGGGCCCAACAACAACAACAACAAACGCTTCTTGCAAGTGTACGAACGTTTTTTTTATGACACTTTGCTTGCGGCACTCAAAGGCGTCATTGCCCATTGTTTTGTTTTTGTATTCTCGCTCGCGATCGAGCTCTCAGCTTGTGGGACAATCAGGCGACAGTAGTGGAATGGGTAATTGTTGTTATTATTTTATTATCTTAAGAGCAAAACGCGCACTTATGTGAACGCCCTATGCTTGTTCGCAATTGCATATCAATAACATATTAATAATGTTAGTTAGTTTTGTCTAAGTTATATAAGCAGCAAGTAGGCGAATCCACCCCCAAAACATATTCTGGTGTGGGAAATTTTTCTAGACGCACCAAGTTTTGTTATGTTGTTGTTGTTTTTTTTTAAATCAATGACACCAACAAAAAGTAGCAGTGCGGGCCCAACAACAACACTTACAACAACAACAAACGCTTCTTGGGTCGTAAATCAATTGTCCAAGGCACACAAATTTGAAAAAAAAAGAATATGCACTGTGCGAAGTAGTACATGTACATAAAATTATGAAAACTATTTTCAAGCGCATTGTTCACTTAATTGTGTATGCACATATTCATTAAGAAGCAGAAATCCGTTTCGTTTTTGCAAGTGTCGAACCTTTTTTTATGACTTTGCTTGTGCGACGCGAAGGCGTCACTGCGCATTTGTTTTGTTTTTGTATTCTCGCTCGCGATCAAACCCTCAGCTTGTGCGACAATCAGGCGACAGTAGTGGAATGGGTAATTGTTGTAATTGTAATTTGATTTTTAAAATGGGTAAAAAGTGCTCCAAATCGTATGGGAGGTACTTGAAGGAGTTGTCCAAATAAAATTCCCTTCTTAGTGCTCACTTACTACCTGCATAAAAAATTGTGTGAAAATTTCGGCCTTCTAGCTCTTTTCGTTTAGGCTGTGGCTGATCCATTTTAACGCGGACGAACTCTTTATATATATAGATGATTAACTGTCACTGCTCGCGCTTGCGCGACTCGCATTACACACACACACGTTCGTTTTCGCTAAAAAATTTTTTTTGCAACCGTCGTACTGGACACGAAAAAAGCTAATGATCAAGTCGCCATAAATAGGGACTCGACAAAAATGACCTTTCAAATTGAACTGTAACATTTTAACATAAATGTTAAAAGTGGTGGAATGAACAGACTAAAGGCAAATAAGCGAAACGAAACGAAACGAGTGGCGCGATCTAATTCAAACAGTCTGGTAGCCCTACAATTAAAAATTACATATGCTAGCTAGCACATGCAATGTAAATGACATTCACACCTAAGCGTAAACAAATAGTAAGAAAAGGTAAGTTGTAAGAACATTACCAATTGAAATTACTTAGATTTAAGTGTTTATAATTAATTAAAAGCTAATTTGCAGCATCCATGTTGATCATCATTTTAGTGGAATCGTCCGTAGTCATCTGCGTCGCACATAGGCTTAGTTCGCCCATGCACGGGATATGTAAGAAAACAGCAAACTGCAACGGCGGCGGCATCCATCGGCGATCGTCAGGTGGCGGCGGCGGCGTGCAGTGCGTTTTTTTTGTGGCTGGAAGATCCTTTTTTGGCGTGCATACTACACACCGGAGTTGTTGCGTGTCGTTATTATAGACTCATGCCATGAGATTTAAGCATGTTCTGAGCCCAGATGGGCACGTAATGGCGGAGATACAGTGATGTCCGAAATAGCCTGTATAGGCGTATTTGAGCACATGCGCCTGCACATGCACAGACGGTATATAAAATACATCTCGTGCAGAATGTATAAAACATCTGCGACGGTAGCGATAGCGGCTTTGGCATCGGCGATCAGCGGCGGCGTCATCAGTGAAGAAAAACGGCGACATCGGCTTCAGCGGCGGCAGCCAGTGTACTATTTTTTGTTATGTAATTTTGAGATTACAAAATTTCTGCGATCGGCGTGTGGAATCCACACCGGGATTTGAGCGTGATGGTGACTGTGACCCACGCAATGGGTATTTATCATCTGAGAACCCAATCGGGTACGTAATGGTTGAAATTTAGCGTTGTCCAAAATTGTTATTGTTGCCAATTTTGCAGATTTTTACGCATGCACAAATGTATGCACATACGTAAAGTGACAACTCGGGCAAATAATTAAACAACAACGGATTAGTGGCGGCGGCATCGGCATCAGCGGCGGCGTCATCTATACAAATAGCGACGACATCGGCTTCAGCGGCGGCCAGTTTAAATTTTGATGTGACAAATTTTTTGGTGTTCGGCGTGATAAAACCAGGCCGGGAGTGGTGCGTGACGGTGGCTGTGACCCACGCCATGGAGAATAGTCATCTTAGCACCCAGTTGGGTACGTATTGGTATATATATAACCATGTCCAAAATTGTAATTATTTGCCAATTTGCAGATTTTTACGTATAGGCATACGTAAGCGTGACATCTTGGGCAAAGTATAAACAACATCGGTTTTAGTGGCGGCGGCATCGGCAATCAGCGGCGGCGTCATCTAGATAAATAAATAAATAGCGGCGTCTTGAGCTTCAGCGGCGGCGGCCATTGAAAATTTTGTGGTACAAAATTTTGGTGATTCGGCGTGATAAATCTACACCGGGATTGGTGCGTGACGGTGACTGTGACCCACGCCATGGAGAACAGTCATCTTTGCGCCCAGATGGGTGCGTATTGGTTGAGTTATGTCCATGTCCAAATATTGTAATTTTTGCCAAATTATAGATTTTTACGTATACGCATACGTAGGCGTGACATCTCGGGCAAAAATGTAAACAACATCGGATTAGAGGCGGCGGCATCGGCATCAGCAGGAACGTCATCTAAGTGAATAGCGGCGTCATAGGCTTCAGCGGCGGCCAGTGTAAATTTTGTAATTTTAGGGCTACAAAATTTTTGTGTTTGGCGTGATAGAACCAAGCCGGGATTGGTGCGTGACGGTAACTATGACGCACGCCATGGAGAATAATCATCTTTGAGCCCACTCGGGCACGTAGTTGCAGAAATACAGCGTTGTCCAAAATTGCATTTTGAGCCAAAATACGGATTTACACGTATGCGCAAATGCATGCACATACGTAGGCGTGACATCACGGGTGATCGGATGCCGTAAATGGAACCAGTGTAGGCGCAAGGATGCATTGCAGACAAAAAAAAAGTTGTTTACGGCGCAAAGCTTATTTCACGTCTCAGGTGAATTTTATACATATATACGTTAATCTGTGAAATGAAAGACGAAAAATTTAAGACCAATTTTGTACATAATTACCAGGTATGCCGCGGTCATGGGCCAGCACGTAAAACATTGATGTTGTTGTTGTGCGGCCAGACTTTTGTTGATGTTGTTGTTGGTGCGGTGGATACCCAGAATGTGTACGGCGTCATCTTGTTGTTTGCACGATTGTGCTTAGTGGCGGCGGCGGCATTGATGGAAAAAATGGCCACTCTGTCTTGGACGCATTTGTTGGATTCATCGTCGTCGTCATCACGGCTGTCATCTTCATATTCATCGTTATTGGCGTTGTCGTTGAGATAAGTGTAGCGTTTTGGGTGCAATAAAACCATCTCCAGACCATGAGCAAGAAACTGATTTTGTTGTCATTTCAGGTGCCGCATATGCAATGGCTTGTCACTTGGACATAAAAGGAACATATACAGCATGGACTGAAACTTCAACCAGAGCTGTGACTGGAACAAAGACTGGAGTAGAAGACCGCATCTGGATCTGGAAATCCCTTTCTCTCAAGTGTGAGGCGGTGCCAGCAGCGTGGTGCGTGCGCTCACATTCGCGGCCGGCAAACAACTGTTGCCAGCCTACTTTATTTGAATGTACATTTCATTACTCTTATAGCGAGCAACATATTATGAACAGTAGTGGACCTAACTTATACATCTAGTAACAGGTGTAATATTAACATATTATAAGACTACGCTTGAATTATTTTAACAGCATGTTTTCGCTTTTAAATTTAGATTTTAACATTTTGCCTTATAAGCTTATTCTAAATGTCAAGTATTTGGTCAAGTTGTTGGTAATGTACAAAGACGGTATTGGATAAAAAATTATTGGCACAACAAACTTGTAATTTTTTAGCTATTAGAACTAATATATTTCTATATTGTGCTAATAGCTGTATTGGCAAAAAAAAAAACAGAAGAAAAAAAAATTTTATATGCTGTTTAGGTCGCTTCATAAGACGTTGACTGGCAGTGTGAGTTTTACATTTTAGCTAAACTATACAAATTGTCAAACAAAATTTACTAACATTAATTAATTTACTTTTACATATTTTCTTTTCTTTTCAGGTATTTGATGACTGATGACTGATGACTGATGACTGGTGCTGGAGATGCCAAACGCCGCTGTCGCCACAGGTAAGTATATGTTGTAAGTCTTTTTCCATTTCAGGTACTGATGCTGGAGTATTTGCTGCTATCCGTTTTGGCCCGCGTCGATGCCGCTGCCAGTGCCGATTTGTGGTGTCGACACTGGTCTTTTTTGCGACAAAGGGAACCACATTGATGCATTTTCAGGAATCCGAAGATTGGTGACTGGAGCTGGGAGCTGTGATGTCAGGACAGCCATTATCGCCTCAGGTAAGTATACTTTGTGAGTTTTTCCATTTCAGGTGCTGATGCTGGAGTATTTGCTGCTATCCGTTGTGGCCCGCGTCGATGCCGCTGCCAATGCCGATTTGTGGTGTCGACACTGGTCTTTTTTGCGACAAAGGGAACCACATTGATGCATTTTCAGGAATCCGAAGATTGGTGACTGGAGTTGGGAGCTGTGGATGTCAGGACAGCCATTATCGCCTCAGGTAAGTATACTTTGTGCGTTTTTCCATTTCAGGTGAAGATGCTGGAGTATTTGCTGCTATCCGTTTTGGCCCGCGTCGATGCCGCTGCCAATGCCGATTTGTGATATCGAACTGGACTATTTGCGACAAAGGGAACCAAATTGATGCGCTGATGAAAAATGCCGCCGGTAGCCGTGCAAAACTGCTCGCTGGTGTTGATTGGGCGTGCATAATGGTGAGTTGCAGATGTTGATGCAGCTCGCAAAAGAATTAGAACCAATAATTTATTAGCTTCTTTTCTTTTCAGGTATCTGGATCTGGTGACTGGAGCTGGGAGCTGTGGATGTCAGGACAGCCATTATTGCCTCAGGTAAGTATACTTTGTGAGTTTTTCCATTTCAGGTGAAGATGCTGGAGTATTTGCTGCTATCCGTTGTGGCCCGCGTCGATGCCGCTGCCAGTGCCGATTTGTGGTGTCGACACTGGTCTTTTTTGCGACAAAGGGAACCACATTGATGCATTTTCAGGAATCCGAAGATTGGTGACTGGGATTGGGAGCTGTGGATGCCAGACAGCCATTATCGCCTCAGGTAAGTATATTTTGTGAGTTTTTCCATTTCAGGTGAAGATGCTGGAGTATTTGCTGCGATCCGTCATGGCCCGCATCGATGCCGCTGCCAATGCCAAGCTGTTGTTCGACACTGGTCTTTTGCGACAAAGGAGACCACTAAGGATGCGCTGTTGTTGACTGCCGCCCGTAACCATATGAGACGGCTCGCAAGTGTTGAATGTTATATCCAGGTTGTTATAGCCATGTTTGATGTAAATAAAAGAATAAAAAATATTAGTAAAAAATAATACTAATATTTTGGGATATGTGTAGACAGCTGATAGAGCTGCCTACTTGTTGTCATCGAATTGAATTGATTTATGTCCAGTTGTGAGATGGTCGTGCGTGAAATTCGTGATTGAACATTGTACATTTTTCGTTTGCAAGACGAAAAAATGTCAATTTTCAATCCGTTAATTTTGCCCTTGTAGATGTTGTTGCTGGGGGGACGCCGCTGGTTCATCACTGGTGAATGGTGCATAATCTTCAGGCCCTCGCTGTGCCATTGCCAGGCAAGAGGGGGACGACCACATGAATATGCTTTTTATGTAGCCGCTTGGAGCTAGGTGTATAAGCTCTGGAAGCGATCGATGGGAAGGCCTTGGGCACATCTTGTTGACGAATCAGTAGCTGGCTTAGCTACCATTTGTTGCCATCAAATTGTGTCCAGGCTTGGATTGACCAGATCATCAGAATTGATGTCGTGTGTTTTGGAATTTTTATAGATTTGACCCCATATGCATCCGAATTTGTTGTTTTTCCAAACGGCAATGCTCTCTCGACAGGCATAATGTGAATGAGAGAAACATTTTTTAATATTAATAAAAATATTGTAATCACAATATAAGTTACAGTCATTGAAGGCTTGACAGTAATGTAGCGAGCGTGAAATTTATTCACATTATTAATTGCTTTAGATTCAATTAAATTGCATTTCTTGCATAAAGCAGGATTAGCGTTATTTAGTTTTGTTGAAGTAGCAGAATTTGCTATTGTTAAACAGAAAATTATCGATTATGATAATAGAGATCTTTTTGTATAGTTCAAAAATTTTTTTTTTTTTTTTTTTTTTTTTTTTTTTTTTTTTTTTTTTTTTTTTTTTCTCTTTTTCAGGTATTTGGGTCATAATCTGGATCTGGATCTGGTAATGTCTCCTTAGTCGCTTCCATTAGGTAAGTATTATCCGTTTACAGGTATGTTGTGCTGTAGTTAATCATTGGGTCGCTCTCAGTGCCGCCGTTCAAGCGTCGATAAATAAATTCATCGAACGGTAGAACGGCGAAAAAGTGGGCAATTTTAATTTTTCTCTTTTCAGGTATTTAGTTCTGGGTCTGGATCGGATGATGCCTTAGTTGCTTCAATTGGGTAAGTATTTTCCATATGCAGGTATGTTGCGCGGGTGTTGTTCGCTGAGTCCCTCGATGCCGCCGTTCAGGCGTCGACAAATAAACTTATCGAACGGTAAAGCGGCGAAAAAGTGGGCTGCGCAGGTATATGTGTGGTTGCCATTGGTGTCATCATTGCCATTTCCAGCGATGAGAGAACCCACAGTAGGTGACAGTGTTATTTTTACTAACCAGTTTGAATTTTTCTCTTTTCAGGTATTTAAATCAGGATCTGGATTGGATGATGCCTTGTTTGCTTCAATTTGGTAAGTATATTCTATATGCAGGTATGTTGTGCGGGTGTTGTTCGCTTAATCACTCTCAATGTCACCGTTCCATCGTCGATAAATAAATTTATCGAACGGTTAAAACGGCTGAGGATGGGGCTGCGCAGGTATATATGTGGATGCCATTGGTGTCATCATTGCAGTTTCCAACGACGAGGGAACCCACAGTAGCTGACAGTGATTTTGACTAACCAATTTGAATTTTTCTCTTTTCAGATATTAGAATCAGGATCTGGATGGGATGATGCCTTATTTGCTTCAGTTTGGTAAGTATTTTCCATATGCAGGTATGTTGCGCGGGTGTTGTTCGCTGAGTCCCTTGATGCCACCGTTCAAGTGTCGATAAATAAATTTATCGAGCGGTGAAACGGCGAAAAAGTGGATTGCACAGATATATATGTGGATGCCCTTGGTGTCATCATTGCAGTTTCCAACGACGAGGGAACCCACAGTAGCTGTCAGTGATTTTACTAACCAATATGTATTTTCTCTTTTCAGGTATTTGAATCAGGATCTGGATCGGATGATGCCTTAGTTGCTTCAATTGGGTAAGTATTTTCCATATGCAGGTATGTTGCGCGGGTGTTGTTCGCTGAATCCCTCGATGCCACCGTTCAAGTGTCGATAAATAAATTTATCGAACGGTGAAACGGCGAAAAAAGTGGATTGCACAGGTATATATGTGGATGCCATTGGTGTCATCATTGCCGTTTCCAGCGACGAGAGAGCCCACAGTAGCTGACAGTGTTATTTTTACTAACCAATTTGAATTTTTTTTCTTTCAGGTATTTGGATCAGGATCTGGATCGGATGAAGCCTTAGTTGCTTCAATTGGGTAAGTATTTTCCATATGCAGGTATGTTGCGCGGGTGTTGTTCGCTGAGTCCCTCGATGCCACCGTTAAAGTGTCGATAAATAAATTTATCGAACGGTTTAAAACGGCTGAGGATGGGGCTGCGCAAGTATATATGTGGATGCCATTGGTGTCATCATTGCCGTTTCCAGCGACGAGAGAACCCACAGTAGCTGACAGTGTTATTTTTACTAACCAATTTTATTTTTCTCTTTTCAGGTATTTGGATCAGGATCTGGATTGGATGATGCCTTATTTGCTTCAATTTGGTAAGTATATTCCATATGCAGGTAAGTTAATAGAAGATTTTTTGGATTTTATAATTTTTTTTCTTATTTTTTGTTGCAAATTGAAAGATTTGGAATGTTTATACTGGTGTTAGTAATAGCAGGCATCATTGTCCACAGCATTAGTTGTGGAGTTGGTGACAGTTGATTTTTGTGTATTGGTGACTGACCCATTGCTAATTACGGTAATCATGAGTTCCATGAATTTTTCCAACTTAGCCTCGAGTCTAGCAAACAGTTGTGTATTCTGCTCAAGGGCTGTTGCCCATGGATTATTTTCAATAACCTTTGCTGGAGATTGGTTATGTTGCGATTTTAGTTCCTGTTGCTTGGCTAACAATTTTTTTTGCAGCTCTTCTAGGTGTTTACCTGCAGGTCCCAGTGCAATGGGGGTAGCACTATTGGGCACTTGCTTAATCGCTGCCTTTGGGGTCTTTGGTGCACGCAGATGTTGTTGTTGCTGTTGTTGTCTCCATTGTTGTTGCTGTTTTTGTTTTAGACCAGATTGATGTTGGCGTAGTTGCTGACGTACTGGAGTCTGTTGCTGTTGCTGATGTTGTTGCTGCTGCTGCTGCTCAGTGTCATTGTTGTTGCTACTGTTTGTGCTGTCGGTGTTCAAGCTTTTGCCATTTCGTAGTACCCAACTATACGAGACTTTAGCATTATTTACATTGCTTGAAATTTTATGTTGCCGGTGTTGTTGCTGCTGTTGTTGGTGTTGTTGCGAAGAGTGTTGGTGGGGGCGCGACTGGTATTGCTGCTGCTGATGTTGTTGCTGCTGTTGTTGGCTGAATTGTCCACCACTGCCACCAGACGCTCTAAACGCGAGCAATTTGCCACGAGCATTTTTATAGGCCGGACAACCTTTGTAAGAGCTGACGTGTGTGTCCTTGCAGTTTGCGCATAATGCAGGCAGGTTTCTTGGTTTTTTGCATGCAGTTGACGCATGCTCACCAGCGCACTTCATGCATTTGTAAGGTCTGCGGCAATAATTTTTAGTGTGTCCGAACGCTTGACATCGGTGGCACTGTACAGGATCACGCGGCTTTGCCTGCCGTTCCACCAGAACAGCTTGCTTGCCCAAGTACTTGATGTTCAGTACTTCCCAGTGCTTATTATCGGCTGTAGGTTGTATTTCTACTTCAAATAAGTTTAGTGGCTTGCCAGTGAATCGGTGTCTAACTACTCTAATGAACTTTACGCTGAAACCAAGTTTTGTGAGCTCATTCGTAATTTCTGGGCAAGGAGTAGTGTGGTGTAATTGCCGTATGATGATTTTGAGACCTTTATTGGTTTTGATTTGGTGTGTGTGTAGTGGGATATCATCCTCTACTAGCACTGCCTTAATTGCGTTGTACGTGGGAATGTCAGCTGCTTGGACCCTGAGCCCATTGCCAGCAGTGGTCTTTGTACTAAATTTTCCAACAGCTGGATTAGCTGTTAATTTATTGATTAATGGCATGATTTCTGGAACCAGTGGTAGGAACAATACTGGGATTTTAGTGGTGTTTCTGGTTGGTAGTTGCCGCTGTTGCTGTTGCTGCTGATGTTGCTGCTGCTGCTGATGTTGCTGCTGCTGTTGCTGCTGTTGCTGCTGTTGCTGCTGTTGCTGCTGCTGTTGCTGTTGCTGCTGCTGTTGCTGCCGCTGCTGATGTTGCTGCTGCTGCTGATGTTGCTGCTGCTGTTGCTGCTGTTGCTGCTGTTGCTGTTGCTGCTGCTGCCGATGTGGGGCGGAGCAACGACTGCCGGCACTGTTATTGCTAACAGTGCTGACATCCATCGCACCACCATCACTGTCAACAGCACCACAACCACCATTAGGCATATTTTTTGCTTTAGCATCCTCATTGCATGTTATTGGAATGGATTTAATTAAGACGACGTTTGCATTGGTTTCTTCATCGTTGTCTTCGCTACCAATGCACCGTCGTCTTTTTAATGGCGAAAATTGTAAATTGACCAATTCAGCAGTTTTAATTGTGTCAATCTGTTTTTGGGACTTAGTCGATGTAGTGGCATATATGAGTTCATCAGATAATAGTGGCGGTACATTTGTCAGCCATTCGTTGACTATATTTCTGTCAATGTCATTGTTATTTGTGTTTGTGGCTGTTGTACTTGCCAATAATGGCAATAGGCATCTCCTTTTTTTTTTTTTTTTTTTAAATATTTATTTAATCATCTGTCGAAACAGTGTTTATAATCCATATTCTTACTTTCTAATTATAGCAAATTATATTATGGACAGAATCTTGCTGCCACAGCTATTCTAAATCTGCAGCTGGCCCTATATGTGGGCTCTGGTTATAAAGCTTCGTTTCAAAATTTTTTGTATTTTACATTTAAACATTGAAGCAGTGTTAGCTATTCTTAACTTTAAGTTAAAAAGTAATTGACGTAATAAGACTATTAAAATATAACAGGGACACAAAAGCATTTTACATTAAACATTAACAAATTATTATACAAGATAAATATAACAATGAAAGGTCAATTGCAACAGCTAATCCCTAAATAGTGTTTTTGAATTGGCTGGCGAGTGTAAAATATCAAACTGCCGAAAAGCATATAGACAGAACCCAAACGCAGTTGCGCAACATTTCCCGGCTGTATACAAAGTTATTTGTAAGCAAATGTTGCTAAGGCCCAAGCAGTGTTGCTCTATCTTCCCAAGCAGGTTGGCATCTCCACTGCTTTTTGGTATATTTACAAGTCTTGAGGCCGGTCACACAGTTGCATAAAACAGCATGGTATTGCGACGCGACATAAAACTGGTAAGTTTTTTATACTTAATTAATAACTTTAGCTTAGTTTAATATTATTTGTAGCAGGTAATGTTGATTTCCAGCGACGGCATCAGCGTGGTGGGCGCAACCAGCGCACGAGGAGTAGCGGCGGCAGCAAACGGGTGGTGCATGCACAATGGCCAGCAGCCATTGCATTCCCCATATTGCGCAGGTAAGATTTTTCTCTTCCTCTTCTTTTGCAGTTTGCTGCTGGACGCCAACGAGGATTCAGCTTGTATGCCAAAACGTGCACAGCATTGCACAGGCCTTGGATCGCGGCCATCTCGGCCAGGATCGGCTATTGGCATGGCGGCGATGCAGACCACCAGTAGTGTTGGGCGGCCGTCTTCTGTACAGCCAGCGGCGTGGACTGGCCTTTTCAGCGTCGCGTCCCATTTCGCGCATTGAAAGATGCGTGATTGCGGTGCGGCTGTTTCTTCGAGCTAGCCGACCAGATCGACCAGCAGCCTCAGTGGTTGAAAACCTATGGAATAGATTTGCCAAAATTGTGTGTGGCAGTGGCATACTCACCAACAGCAGCAGGAGATGCAGTGCAAACAGCCCGTTTTGTGAAGCCAGTTTTCTGTTTTTGTCGCAGTGCCTGCATCTTGACGCTGTCATCAGAGTTGCTGGTGCAGGATGGTGTGTCGGTGTGTTTAGGGTTGCGAAGCGTCCCCCAAACCAGCAGAATTATCAGCATGGTCCATGAGCTCGAGCAGCTCAGACCGAATACGAGCCACGCCAGATTCCAGTGTGGTGTCATCGTCATCATCGGAGATTACTATGACTTCATTTGGTCTTGCCGTTGCCGGTTGCTCAGGTAATAAATTTAACTGTGGTTGTTGTTGTAGTTGATGCGTTTGTTGCGCGTCAGTGTGTACATGCCTATGCTGATTTGTTGGCTGTGTATTGTTATTAATGCTGTTGTTATCCGTTCTCACTTCCCCGTACTGTAGTTGCTGTGTGTACTCAATGTAGTCAGGCATTATGATCAGTCGTACGGCTAATGGCTGATCGCTAATGAGGCTGACTGCGCATTCCTGAGTCATCCTGCCATCTCTGTATCGCCGCCGGAACCCATTGATCAGCATCCCGTCCAATCGTGTTGGTGGAGATGGGTTTAGTAATCGCCGGTGCCTCCAGTATTCCTCGCGTCTCAACAGCCTCGTCCGTTCAGCCTCTTCGTGTCTGGCCTCCGCTTCCTCAAACACAGCTCGGAGTAGATATGGAAGCTGCTCAATAATAGTGCCAATTGCCTGTTGCTCCTGTTGCCCCTGCTGCTGCAGAGGATGAACATGCTGCATTAGCTGCAGTGAATACCTCGGCCGTTGCAGTCTGCTAGGTTCAAATGGCTGCGTTAGTAGTTTGCGCGCTTCCGGATTGGGATGACTTGCCAGGTTTCGCATGTATCTCTCGCTTGACTCCAGGAATATTTCCTCAACTGTTTTAAAAGTGTAGGTATCGCGTATTGATGCATTTGTGGTATACCTAGTTGCTTTTACTGCTTTTCTAATGATTTTATTTTGCAGTCGTTGAACATTGCTGATTTGTGAGTTGGAGACAAGTGCACCCCAGATCGGGAGCGCGTATTGCCATAAGGGCATAACCAACTGCTTGATTAGAGTGGCCTTGCATATTTTTGGTAGGCAACTCTGAGGGTTGACCAACCAGTCAAGCTTTCTCACTCGATGTCGGATTCTGATGCACAGGCGAGTGACGTGTGAATTCAAATTTAGCTTGCGGTCGAGTATCACTCCCAGGTATGTGTGTGCGGTTTTGTTTGGGGCTTGTTGTCCATTTATTTCTAACGCTAGGGCTCTTTCTGTGCTATCCAGATTTCGTAGCGTGAACATAACGTGGGCCGTTTTGCTTGTATTTATTTGGATTGCCCACTTCTTTGCCCAGTCAGTGAAATGCCGCAGGTAAGTCTGGTTTTCTTCAACAGCATTTTTTGGCGAGTTGGCAGCACTCAGGATCACCGTGTCGTCAGCATACGTGGACAGGAGCATGCGGCGATCACTCTCTTCGCGATGTCTCTGTATCATGATCGGCATTGGCATATCTGAGGTGTAGATGTTGTAGAGTATCGGGCCAAGTACGCTACCCTGAGGCACTCCAGCGAGTATTTTGCCAATACGTGACTTTGTTCCTCCAGGACCGTTAACCACAAACGTGCGTTCCTTCAGGTAACTTTCCAGGATGCAATACATTTTATTGGCAGTAGCTTTATTAATTTGCTCAACAAACCCTCATGCCATACCCGATCGAAGGCCTGCGTAACATCAACAAACACAGCTGAACAGTACTGCCGCTCCTCATATGCTCGCATTATAAATTGGGTAACGCGTGCAAGTTGCTGCTCAGTACCATGCTCGCGACGAAATCCGAACTGGTGGTTTGGCATGGCTAAGACGAATTCAGGAATCTCAAAGAGGCGTGCTAGTAGAAGCTTTTCAAACAGCTTCGAAAAGCCAGACAGCAAGCTTATCGGTCGGTATGACATGATTTCTGCCGTGTTTTTACCAGGCTTGGGTACCATACTGATGCCAGCATGTTTCCACTTGCCAGGAAAGTGTCCGTGCTCCAATATCGCATTGTATATCTTGAGTAAGTATTTAATAGCATCCTCCGGTAGAACTTTTATTAATCTGTTGTCAATTCTGTCCTCTCCAGGTGCTTTTTTGGCTTCTAATCCAGCTATGACCAGTTTTATCTCTTCAATCGTTATTGGCTGAATTGCATGAGACTGATGTTGCTCTGCTGGTTCCCCTGGGGTCGAATGCCCTTGTCTCTGCTGCTGCTGCATGAGTTGGTTTTTTTGTTGCTGCCAGGCATTTATTAAACTTGTGCGCTCATCTGTGCGGGATTCGTCCAGTAGAGGATGGAAGCGCTCCTCGAGGTGCGAGGCAAATAGCTCAGCTTTTTCCAGGCTGGTTCGAGTCCAACCATACCTTGAATGCGCACCCACATTTGGGACTTTAATCGGCCAGTTTGGTTGTGGTTGGCGCTTTATTTTACTGGTAAGTCTCCACAGTTTTTCCATAGAGTGCCTGTCTTGAGAGTCTATTCCTTCAAACATCCGATTAATATTTGCATTTTTTAGCTTCCTTATAGCCTTGTTCAGTCGGTTTTGGGCCACCCTGTATTGTCGTCGCGCTTCGTTCGATCTGGTTGCTATTAAGTTCCGCTTGCATTGCTGTTTGGCTAGCAAGAGCAGGTAAGTACTAGGATCAAGTCTAACGCTGTGCCTATGCTTCCGTCTGGTATTGTTAATATTGTTGAAGTTAGCAATTGTGCGTCTCCCATCTCCGATGCCCGTTCTGCTTCTGCGCATGTGATGAGTAGATACTAGAGCAGCGTCCCGGATCTTGTAGATAAGTAAATCAATAGCCGTATCGATGTCCTGACCTGAGTTTATTTCTATTTCCAGGTTGATCTGCATTGTCAGGGCATCCTTGAATCGCTGGATGTTGGCACCACGAGGGAGGATACTTCCTTGGATCTGACTGCTTTCGCCGACTCTGTTGGTGCCAATTCTGCTATTGATGGCACTATCCTCATTGTTCCACTGGCATTCTTGATCGTTGCGTCTACTTCTCAGAATATCGATCACTAGAGGCAGATGATCGGAATCTAGATCTGTTGATGGGTTGATATTCAGCTGGGAGTTAGTCATTCCGCTATATACAGCGAAATCGATGGCTGAGGGTCTCTTCCTCCTATCAAAAGGGTAGTGAGTAGAACCACCGGTAGCCAGGATGTTATAGTGTCTCCCAGTTTGGACAGCCTCTAGAAGTGCGCGGCCACGCTGACACGAACGGTTAGCACCCCACCAAGCATGACGTGCATTCCAGTCTCCACACAATATAAAATCTGATTTTCTATTGCGGCCAGAAATGGAGCCGCTAAAGTGGTTAAGGAGTTGGACAAAGTGCTGTGAAGTCCAACTGAATACTGGCGGGCAATAAACTGATGCAACTGTAAGGTTGTTTTTATTCCCTCCTGGAGTATTTGAGGGAAGGATGGCTATTGGGGCACACTGAAGAAATTCCTCGTTTATTGGTTGCAGCCTGACGTGTTCTATATCACAGCGAACAATTGTTGCTACCCCTCCTCGTCTGAAAGTAATCGGGTGCGACGCTGTGTGGACATGGTAACCATCAATGTTCCATAAGGCATCATCGCTCGGAATACGTGTCTCCATAACCATCATCACATGTATGGACTCACGTCTGATAAAGAGCATAAGCTCGTCAATCTTGTTGCGTATGCCGCAGGCATTCCAGAAGGCAAAACGCAGCGAGTTTACATTTTGGACTCTGATTTGGTTGCTGTTAGATCGATCTGTAGTGTCTGACGGGTGAAGCGATATGTGATTAGGACTACTCATCATAAGTGATGTCATTGGCTTGGGTGATCTTGATATCAGTAATAGCTACATTTGTGCTATTATCCTCCTCGATTTCCATCTCAACTCTGGCTGTATCAAGGTAATTACTATTTTTATTAATTTTTACATTAACCAATTGCATTACAATATTTAATATATTATCCATTCTTTTTTCCATACGCTCAAACATCTCCATGCTCTTGGCGAACACTTGTTGGATGCTGAGCGTATTATCTGTTTGCGGATCATCTGATTTCTGTTGAAGCTGCCGATGTTGTTGCTGCGGATGGTGATTGGTGTTCGTGTTCTGAGCCAGTTCGTCTCGCAGACGCCGTTGCAACCTTTTCAGATGTTGTTCCGCTGGATTTTTTGTAAATACAGGTGAGTATGGTTTTGGTTTTTGTGTAGTGGCCGTTTTGTGTGTAGCTTTAAGTTGATTGTTGTCAGCTTTTAATGATTTGTTATAATTGTTTCCATTTTTTACAGCATTTGCATAGCTGATGCCCAGTGTGGCTGGGCTAGCATTTACAGGAGCTCCGCGAACAGAGATATATTTGGCTATGGATTGCTGCTGCTGCCTTTGTTGTTGCTGCTGTCGTCTCTGCCTCTGCTTGTTTGCGTGTGGGATGGGTGAGTAAGGTGTTGACTCATTTGTTGCTATATTTGTTTGCTGATATTGTTGTTTTTTCCCTTTTTGCATGCGTGAATTTTGATGCTGCCGTTGACGTTGACCTTCATCTATGTTCCTCTTCTGGGTCTGCGGAGTTTTGGCTTGCTGTTGCTGGTGATGCTGCTGCTGTCTTTGTTGTTGTTGATTACGTTGGCCAATCCGAGTACCTACTCCTACTCCGTCTTGACGGGCAGCACGCGCATTCATCATCTTTTTTACTTCAGCCTTGTATTTAATGCAGCCGCGATAACTGCCCACATGTTTGCCGCTGCAGTTTGGGCACTTTGGAGTTTCCATGCGCGATTTTGTGCACTGTGTAGTCGCGTGCATCCCCGAGCACTTCATGCATTTGAAGGGGCGTCTGCAATAGTTTTTGGTGTGACCAAAGTCCAGGCACCTATGGCAATGTGGTGGGACCAGAGACTTCCTTTGTTTTTCAATTCGAATCGCCTGGTTGCCCAGCTCCTTCAGTTGCAGCACCTGCTCATGTGTACCGTCAACTTTTGTATTTATTTCAACCTCAAAGAGATTGAGCGGCTTGCCTGTGAAGCGGTGTTTAATGGCGCGTATGAAGCGGGTTGAGTGACCGTGTTGCATCAGTCTTGCTGATATCCATTTGCAATCAGTTGAGTGATGCAAATGGCGTATCACGATGCGAAAGCCCTTCTCGCTGCGTGGCTGGTAAGTATATCGCTGGATTTGGTTGCCATCCAATTCCAGCAATATAGCATTATATGTGCTCATATCCTTACTCTGTAGCCTAATCCTGCCATCCGATAAAGCTTTAGTAATAAATTTGTCAATAAGATTTTTATTGTTGTTAATTTTATTTATTAGCAAACCAATGTCTGAAATGTTTGGCAGAAATAGAAGAGGGGGGGCTTTAGATTTAATCGCTGCCGCTGGGGCTTGTGTCTGTGATTGGGTAAGTGTTTGTTTGTGCTGCTGCCTTTTCAGCTGAAGTTGTTGCTGGATTTGCGTTGGGATATCAGCATATGCCGATATATTGCCTGTTTGCCTTTGCTGGGGTAATTGTTGCTGCTTTTGTAAGTGTGTTGGCTGTGTTGATTGTGTGACTGGTGGATGTTTCTCATTTTGTTGCTTCTGATGCTGCCGTACCTGTTCCTGTACCTTGTCCTGTTCATGTTGGTGATGCACATGCACTTGTGCAACCGTAACAACCACCTTGCCTCCTCTATGACCTCCTTCCGCAACACAATCAACAATTTCCTCCTTTTCGAGCTGCAATCGTTTGTTCTGTTGCTGATGACGATGCCTCCGCTGTTCCAATCTAATCTCGCGATGGTGCTTGGCCGCAAAGTCGCTCTTAAACTGTGGTGTTTTTAAGTATTTATTCGCTTGTGAACGATCTGGTGTAGTCATCCCGTCTACCATCATATTCATATCTAAATCCTCCTCAGCAAAGTCAGACCCACTGTTCGACGTTGATGCAGCCATGTCAATATGTGTCCGCTTCAGCGGGGAGCGGCATGACTTGCTATCGGCTTCGATAGTTATGGATTTCATCTTAGTTATCGGTGATAATGGGGGCATCGAATTCACTTGGTAATAACTGCGGAACCTTGATGAGCCATTCAGCTACATTATATTTATTGGGGTTGCTTTCATTGGTATTGGCAACAGCTTGAGTGATGTTGTCCGCTATTAAACTGGCTACCGGTGGCGTAGTAATGGTGCTGGTGTTGGTGGGGGGGGATTGTTGGGTAAAAGTTGCCAATAGACTTCTCCTAGTGTTGGTCGTCATTTTGTTCATATTATTTATGTTGTTTGTTACAATTGTTTCATTTGTATTGTCATCGTTTGTCTGTGAGTTTTTGTTTGAGCTATTAATTGAGCTTATTGGTACCATAGGCATACGCGCATGCGTATCAGTGTTGGGGTGTGTTTTAAGAGAGCCAGATTTTGGCGCTCTCGTCAGTTCTTTCTCGTTTGCCGTTTCGATTCCGTTGTTGCTTCTGCTGCCGCTACTGTTACTAGTGGTAGCTGTAATTGGGTCATTGTCTTTTCTAATTCGGTCATTGCCTTTACTGATTCCATCGTCTCTCGTATATAAGTGCGCTTGAGTGCAAGCGCAGTTGTCAGCTGTTATTGTTGTTGCTTGCAGTTTAGGTTTGTTAGTATTTGTGCTTGTGTTTGTGCTGATGTTTGGTGTGGTTGAGTTCATTTTTGCGCGCATATTTGAGTTCGCATCAGTTTTTTTTTTTTTTTTACTCCTCAAGTTAGCCTGTTGCTAAGAACTTGAGTACATGATGTCTCCAACCCTGGTATACTATGTATATGAGGTTGGAGCTAGTTCCTACTGTTACCACTGGGTAGTGGACTACGTAAAGATGGTTGGCTCTTTTAATAGGAAAAAGAGGGAGTTGTTTTTGATGTATTGCATCTGATAGTTAATTATTGGTTGGTCCCATTACAGGGATTGGTATGAGTTGGTTCATTTAAGATAATTTGGTAAAGGTATAAATAATGGATTTGTTTGTAGCTTGGCTGTCCCATTAAGGGATATGTATTGTTGTTGTGCATCCCAAGGCGTAGCTATCGGTTTACCAGATAGGGAGTTGTAGCGGTTAAGTTTAAATTGGCTGTTTCATTTAGAGATTTGTCTATTCCATAGTAGGAGTAGCATTGGTTTACCAGGTAAGGTGTTGTTTTTTTTAGTATTGGTTTTAATTTTTGGAAGAAGAGGTATCATGATTATTTTAACTTATAATCTGGTAAGACAGTTGGAAAGTTAGTTGTAGATTTTTGTTAAGGAGGGGTTAACACCCTTGAGAGATTTGGTCATACATTCGTAGGGCACCAAGACATTTGTATTTTGGCAACATCAGAATGCAGCAGTTCAGTGAACCCTAAAAAGAAGCCCATTTCCGACCGGACATGTTAACTTCTCCTGATAGATTGTTTAGTTTATCTAGATTATTTAACTTATAATCTGATACTATAACTGGAAAATTATTTGTTAGGTTATTAGGAGGGGTTTATTTTTGAGAGGGGATTGTGTGTGTTAGGCATATTTCACCTGGCGGGTTGATAATCTGGTTGCCCCAAGTAGGGAACAGTTAGTTATCAAACTCAAGATCAAAGTGTATGCAGGTGTTGTCCATTTGCCAAGTCTCTTGTGAGAGGCGGGCACGTACATATATTGATAAGGAGAGATTAGGCGGTGTAATTGCTGAGATGCAATTTGGCAGTGGAATCAAAGTGTATGCAGGTGTTGTCATTTGCCAAGTCTCTTATGAGAGGCGGGCACGTACATATATATTGATTTTGGTAGTTTGTAATATCAGTCTCGAGAGAAAGATAATGGCTGTGTATCAGATTAGCTGTGCCTGACAGCTCTGTTTCACTTGGTTATGGGTAGTCTGTAATATCAATCTCGAGAGAAAGATAATGGTTGTGTATCAGTTTAGTTGTGCCTGACAGCTCTGTTTCACTTGGTTTGGATAGTTTGTAATATTAATCTTAAGAGAAAGATTAGGCGGTGTAATTGCAGTGATGCAATTTGGCAGTTGAATCAAAGTGTATGCAGGTGTTGTCCATTTGCCAAGTTTCTTATGAGAGGCGGGCACGTACATATATATGATTTTGGTAGTTTGTAATATCATCTCGAGGAAAGATAATGGCTGTGTATCAGATTAGCTGTGCCTGACAGCTCTGTTTCACTTGGTTATGGATAGTTTGTTTGGTTTCAATTTTTTGGAAGAAGAGGTATCATGATTATTTTAACTTATAATCTGATAAGACAGTTGGAAAGTTAGTTGTAAATTTGTTAAGGAGGGGTTAACACCTTCGAGAGATTGGTCATACATTCATTGGGCACCAAGACATTTGCATTTTGGCGACTCAGAATGCAGCAGTTCGGTGAACCCTATAAAGAAGCCCATTTCTGACTGGACATGTTAGCTCTCCTGATAGAATTGTTTAGTTTATCTAGATAATTTAACTTATAATCTGATAATATAACTGGAAAATTATTTGTTAGGTTATTTAGGAGGGGTTTACACCCCTGAGAGATTTGGTCATACATTCATAGGGCATCAAGACATTGCATTTTGGCGACTTCAGAATGCAGAAGTTCGGTGAACCCTATAAAGAAGCCCATTTCTGACTGGACATGTTAGCTCTCCTGATAGTATTGTTTAGTTATCTAGATTATTAACTCTTAATCTGATAATATAACTGGAAATTAATTGTTAGGTTGTAAGGTGTGGCTACCACCCCAGAGAGATTTGGTCATACATTCACAGGGCACCAAGACATTTGTATTTTGGCGCTTTCAGAGTGCATCAGTTCGGTGAACCCTATGAAGAAGCCCGCTTCTGACTGGACATGATTTCCCACCTAATAGATTGTAAGGATGAAAGGGGGAGGAATTAATTCCTATTTAGTTAATTTATTTTCTTTATTTTAGCTAGATTATGGAATTTTTACAAGTTTAATTTGCTGAATTGGGTCAGCTGTATCTCAGGAAGTATTTGTCCGAAAGGGGTGAGCAAGGATGATATTTAATCTGTGTCTTGTTGGCAAGAGAATTGTATTAAAAGATTTGGATATAATGTGCCAGTAAAAAATAAAGGTAGCAGTGTTAATTACTTTACGTTGGCAGGGATTGGCAAAACTTGGGAATTGGAAAGGGCGTAGCTGCTACATATGTTGTGCGATCCAGGAGCTTATAGGCTTAATAAGTTGGATTTTGCGTGTACTAAGAGTTGTCTGAACATTGTAGGACTGAAAATTGATAGTTTAGATTTTCATAAAAATGTTGAGCATAAAAAAGCCATTTTAGGGCAAAAATTTGAAAGTTATTTATTTTAGTATTTATTTGGATTTAAATATCAGTTAGAGGGTGAGCTAGATTGATTTGAAGTATTGAAGAGAGTTAATTATTTTAATTCCAATTTATTTTATTTTTTCTTGATTTTAGCAGAATTAATTGTTTATATCTTTTGATATGCTGCATTGTATCAGCTGTTTCTCAGGAAGTACTTTTCCGAATGGAGCGAGTAAGGGCAATATTTAATCTGTGTCTTGTTGGACAGAGATTGCATTTAAAAGATTTGGATATAATGCGCCAGTCAAAACAAAGATAACAGTGTTAATTACTTTACGTTTGGCAGGGATTGGCAAAACTTGGGTATTGGAAAGGGCGTAGCTGCTACATATGTTGTGCGATCCGGGAGCTTATAGGCTTTATAAGTTGGATTTGCGTGTACTAAGAGTTGTCTGAACATTGTAGGACTGAAAAATTGATAGTTTAGATTTCATAGAAGTTTTGAGCATAGAAAAGCCATTTTAAGGCAAGAATTTTTTTAAAATTATTTATTTAGTATTAATTTGGATTTAAATATCAGTTAGAGGGTGAGCTAGATTGATTTGAAGTATTGAAGAGAGTTAATTATTTTGATTCCAATTTATTTTATTTTTTCTTGATTTTAGTAGAATTAGTTATTTATTGTTGTTTTGATTTGCTGCATTGTATCAGCTGTTTCTCGGGAAGTACTTTTCCGAATGGAGCGAGTAAGGGCAATATTTAATTTGTGTCTTGTTGGCAAGAGAATGTATTTAAAAGATTTGGATATAATGTGCCAGTAAAAAATAAAGGTAGCAGTGTTAATTACTTTACGTTTGGCAGGGATTGGCAAAACTTGGGTATTGGAAAGGGCGTAGCTGCTACATATGTTGTGCGATCCAGGAGCTTATAGGCTTAATAAGTTGGATTTTGCGTGTACTAAGAGTTGTCTGAACATTGTAGGACTGAAAAATTGATAGTTTAGATTTTCATAAAAATGTTGAGCATAAAAAATCCATTTTAGGGCAAAAATTTTGAAAGTTATTTATTTAGTATTTATTTGGATTTAAATATCAGTTAGAGGGTGAGCTAGATGATTTGAAGTATTGAAGAGAGTAATTATTTTAATTCCAATTTATTTTATTTTTTCTTGATTTTAGCAGAATTAATTGTTATTATTCTTTTGATATGCTGCATTGTATCAGCTGTTTCTCAGGAAGTACTTTTCCGAATGGAGCGAGTAAGGGCATATTTAATCTGTGTCTTGTTGGCAAGAGAATTGCATTTAAAAGATTTGGATATAATGTGCCAGTCAAAATAAAGGTAGCAGTGTTAATTACTTTACGTTTGGCAGGGATTGGCAAAACTTGGGTATTGGAAAGGGCGTAGCTGCTACATATGTTGTGCGATCCGGGAGCTTATAGGCTTTATAAGTTGGATTTTGCGTGTACTAAGAGTTGTCTGTACATTGTAGGGCTGAAAAGTTGTAGTTTAGATTTTCACAAAATTTTGAGCATAGAAAAGCCATTTTGAAAATTATTTATTTTAGTATTTTAGTATTTATTGGATTTAATTATCAGTTAGAGGGTGAGCTAGATTGATTTGAAGTATTGAAGAGAGTCAGCCATTTTAATTCCAATTTATTTATCCTTTCTTGATCTCAGCAGAATTAATTTTTTATTATTGCTTTGATTTGCTGCACTGTGTCAGCCGTTTTCAAGAAGTACCTTTCCGAATGGAGTGAGCAAGGACAATATTTAATCTGTGTTTTGTTGGACAGAGAATTGCATTTAAAAGATTTGGATATAATGCGCCAGTCAAGAACAAAGATAACAGTGTTAATTACCTTACGTTTGGCAGGAATGGGTGAAAACTGGGTATTGGAAAGGGCGCAGCTGCTACATATGTTGTGCGATCCGGGAGCCCATAGGCTTGATGAGTTGGATCTTGCATGTACTAAGAGTTGTCTGAACATTGTAAGACTGAAATTGATAGTTTAGATTTTCATAAAAGCTTTGAGCATAAGAAAGCCATTTGAGGCAAAAATTCTAGAAATTATCCATTTTAGCATTTATTTGAGCTTGAATATCAGTTAGAGGGTGAGCCAGACTGATAATTATTAATTATTTAATTATTTTAAATCCAATCTATTCCACTTTTTTCTTGATTTTAGCAGAATCAATCGTTTATTACTGTTTTGATTTTCTGCATTGTATCAGCTGTTTTTCAGGAGGTTTTGTTCGAATGGAACGAGTGAGGGCCATATTTAATCTGTGTCCTGTTGGCAGAAGAATTGCATTGAAGGATTTGAGTGTTTTGTAGTTATAAGTAGGAAGAATGATAACACTAGTTATTTTTTTAGATAGGGCATGGCTATAATATAAGTTAAATAATTTTGATGGTATTAAGGTTGTAATGGTCACTGAGAGAGAGAGTGTTGAAGAGAGTTTTTTTTTTTTTTTTTTTTTTTTTTTTTTTTTTTTTTTTTTAGTGTATAAAATTTAGGCAATTGTATTGAGTTTAAGTGTTTATTAGGTATGATAAAAACAGCTTAGATTAACTTAATGTATATCTTATTTTGAGTGACATTTTAGATATCCAATTTATATTAGGGAATTATACTTTATTGAGTAGATTGGTGATTAATTATTTGGTTGTTCTGGTTTTGTATTTGGTTCTGCGGAGCAGGTTGTGAGGATGTGATTTGGGCAAGGGTTGTAAAGCAACATTTGTTGTGATAAGGCTTCATCAACCTGTGTTCTGTTGAAGGCTATTAGTTCATCAATAATTCTTATTTCTCTTTCGCACTCAATAAGTTCATGGTTAATTTCGGTGAGTGAGGCTCCTGACATGTAGAATCTTAATATAACGGGTCCTGGGCGGTTAAAGTCAGAGGGGTGATAAGGTAGTCGAGAGTGGAGTTCGTCTATTTATTTTGTATGGCCACTTTTTGATTGCTAACATTGCTATTCGTTCTCTAAGGAGAGGAATACCTATAGTCTCCTCTCTGTTCGGATGGTTCTTCTAGTTGGTTGAAGTGGTCTGAAGTGTCTTCTGTATTGTGTAGTGTATCTGTTTCTATTTAGTCTGTCTGGAGCATACATATTATTAAACACTTTTTAAGCTCAGTGTTATGATGAGAGCTAATTTTTTTGGCCAGTTTATAGATAGGTTTCGTAACTATTCTCTACCGTTTGAACTTGGAGTGTGTTGTGTATATCAGTGTTTCTGGTCAGAATAGGGGCATTAGATATGATCCTTAATGTTTTGTTTTGGAATACAGAGATTTTATTGAATTGAGTGTCACTAGTTAATGCACCCCAGACAGGTAGGGCATACTGCCAGATTGGGACAATCATTTGTTTATACAAAAGTGTTTTAGTGGTAGTGGGAAGTTTACTTTTATCGTTTAGGAGCCAGTGTAATTGAGAGCGTCTTGATTTAAGTTTAGTGACTAAGGCTGCAGAATGTTACAGAAGGAAAGTTTTTTATCAAGTGTAACTCCTAGATAGGTATGTGCTTCTTATTAATTATGCTTTCGGTATGAATAATTGGTCCTGGAAATCTGGGTGTCCGCGTAAAGAAATCTCGTTCTCTTAATGTGAAGAGAACATGCGCTGTTTTACTGGCGTTAATTTGATGCACCATTTATTGTCCAATCTGTGAGGTCTTTAAGTAGGGTATTGACTTGAGCAATAGCTGATTCTTCTGACGACGAGGCAGACATAACAACTGTATCGTCAGCATAGGTAGCTATGAGTGAGGGTGAGTTGAATGTTGAATAGGCAAGGGTGGTATCTGGCGCAGGTAGATCAGAGGTATAGATTGTATATAGGATTGGTCCTAGTACACTGCCTTGAGGGACACCCGCTTGGATTTTTTTAGGAGAAGATTGGGCTCCTTTTTGACATTCAACTATAAAGGTGCGATTCGATAAGTAGTTTTGACAAGTATGTAGAGAGAGTAGGGGAGTATTGATTTAATTTTGTAGAAGAGACCTTGGTGCCATACTCTGTCAAAGGCTTCTTGTACATCTATAAAGACGGCTGAACAGTAGAGATTATTTCATAAGTTTTTAGGATGAACTGAGTAACCTAACCAGTTGTTGTTCTGTACTGTGCTCATAACGAAAGCCAAATTGATGAGCTGGTATGGTGTTTCTGAAAAGGGGGCAATCGAGCATTCTTCTGAGGATTAGTCTTTCTAAAATTTTGGAGAGGCCAGAAAGAAGGCTGATGGGGCGGTATGAGCCAAGTTGGTCAGCTGGTTTCCCTGGTTTTGGTATCATGGTGACGCAGGCCAGCTTCCATTGCTGTGGGAAGTGTCCATATTGCATGGTTTTGTTATAATTAGGTTTAGATAGAGTAAGGCAGAGTCAGGTAGTGCTTTGATGATTTTGTTATCAATATTATCTTGCCCAGGAGACTTATTATTCTCTAAGATCTTTATTAGATTTTAATTTCACTTAGGGTGACTGGTTTAAAGCGGGGAGTAGAAACACTAGGATGACAAGAAACCTGTTCAGTTATGTGTTGTCTTTCGGCAGATGTATTGAGGAAATTAGGTCTAAATCTTGATTCAAGGTGTTGTGAGAAGGCTTCAGCTTTTCTTGTGTGGTTGTACACCATTGATTGTTAAGGTCAGAGTTGTCTAGTTCAGAGGAAGAGTCAGAGTCAGATTCTAGGCTAGTTGGTGGTTGAATAGGGTCAATGTATTTTCTGACTGGGAGATAGGGAAAGGTTGCCTCTTGATCTGACCTGTGAGCCTCCATAGTTTTTGCATACTGTATCTGTCTTTTTGATTAATAGATTCAAGCGTTCTGTTAAGTTTATTATTTTTGCTAGTTTTGAGAGCCCTACGTAGTCTGTTAGATATTATTTTATATTGCCTTTTGGCTTCTCTTGTCTCAAGGGTGGGGTGATTGAATTTAAGTTGCTTTTTAAGAAAGATGAGGTTTCTTATTCTTTGGTTCTGGGTCTTGTATTTATGGTATCTACTATTTGGATGGAGGTGTTCAATGTTATTAGTAGCAAAGGCAGCTGCTGGTGTATATTTCTAGTTAAAATGTCTACTGCGTCCTCAATATCTTTGCCTGAAGAGATTTCTGTGTTGAGATGAACATTTTGATTAAGCCAGTCATGGAATTTTTTGATGTTTGCTTTATTGGTGAGAAGAGGAATTTTGGGCATTATACTGATTGGTTGTTTAACAGTTTAATTGTAAAGGGGCATGATCTGAGCCAAGGTCAGATAGAGTTGTTATACTTAGTAAATTGTGTTGGATTCCTTTATAAATTGCGAAATCAATAGCTGAGGGTCTCTTACGTTGATCATATGGGTAATGAGTTGCAGACCCAGTAGCCAGAATATTGCAGCTACTGTCTCTTATGCAGGCAGCGAGTTCAGTACCACGATTACAAGCTCTGTGGTTACCCCACCAGCTATGTTTGGCATTCCAGTCTCCGGCTATGATGAAGCAAGGGTGATAGAGTTGAAAAATGCTTTGAAAGGCCTCGTTGGTAAGACCTCTTCCGGGTGAGCAGTAGATGGAGATGATATTGATTTTGAAGTGATCACGAATTGTTATACTGATTGGAGTGCACTGGATTATGTTGGTGCTAATTGTAGGTAAAGCAATGTGGCTGATTCTTTTGTTGATTATGACAGCAGTGCCTCCACGTCTGCGGGGGGTGGGGTGATTGGTGGAGTATAGAAAATATCCTTCTATGCTATATCTCCCAGATCAGAGTCCAGTAGATGAGTCTCAGCAATTAGAGCTATATCTATTTTATTTTGATGGATGTGATCTTCTAGTTCGTCAATTTTGTTGCTTATTCCAGCAGCATTCCAGCAAATTATTTTGAGGTTATTATCCTGATTGTTCTCTTCAGTCTGCTGGCCGTTGTTTTTCCATGATGTTGTATTATTCGTATTGGTTAGGAGATTTGTTATGTCGCGTTTTTGGCTGTTAATTATAATCGTAGAATTGGTTAGAGTGAGGAGATATTTATATTGCAGAAGAGGCTTTTGGTGTTTTCATAAGGATTTTATAGTGCTCGGCTAGATGAGTCAAACTAAACCATGGAGAGAAAATACAATAAGCCTTCGTTATATTCATATTTATTTATCAGTCTCTTTTTCAAATAAAATAAACAACGATGCAGGGTATATGTATAGTATTATAGTCTTATTTATTATTATTATTTTTTTTTTTTTTTCTCTTTTTCTTTTAATTTTTTTTTTTCTTTTTTTTTAATACATGTAATATATTGGGTATAACTTAAGAGGTTAATTAGTTTGGATTTTAGTATATTAGTTTTATAGAAAGAGGCTTTCAAAATTTGTTGTTTCATTGAGAATGTTTCCTGAGGGATTATTCTTTTGAGAGTGATTTGATATAATTTTAGCATTGGCTTTGTATAGTTGCATGTTTTTTGAGTTCATTTTGGTTAATGAGGCAGGTGGGGGCTGATTATGGAGATTATATACTGCTTGTTTGTAAACAGGACAGCCTCTGAACGAGGCTACATGGTTTCCCTTGCAATTGATGCATTGTCCTTCTATGTTTCTTGACTTTAGGCAGCTAGCAGATTTATGCGTTCCAGCGCATTTAAAACAGGTATAGTGTTTACTAGGACAATTTTGGAAAGTGTGGTCGAATTTCTGGCATTTGCGACATTGATAGATTTGAGTGTTACTACCTGGCTTGGTTATTTTAACCTTATATGGTCCCAGTTGGTTGATTGTAAGGATTTCCTGATTATTAGGCTGGGGCAAGAGGTCGACTTTGAAAGTACTGGTTGGCAATTTTGAGAAGGTTCCTATGATGTTACTAACGTGGCAGGTATTGTGATTCAAAGATTTGAGTTGAGAGGAGATCCAAGATATTGGGACTGAGAAGTGCAGGCCTTTAATTATAATACTATATTTTATTCCATTTTTGAGTTGAGTGTGAAAGTTTATTTTGAGTTCAACAAGAATGTTATTAAGCGTTGAAAGATTTTCAGGATTGATGCATGTATGGCTAAGCCTTTTGAAGAGATGGTATTAATTAGAATAGATTCAGGGCCTAGTTGATTCTCAATTTTTTCTATGGTCGAATTGGCATCTTCTATAGAGTCTATTATGGTTAGAGTAGTGCATTTTTTAATAGGAGTACTATTGTTAGTGGAATGGAGGAGTTGAGAAAATTGGCTGCTATCTGTTGAAGAGTCAGAGTCGCAGTTCAGACTGACTGATCCATCCGGATTCGGGGGTTCATCTGAAGTAGGTGATTTGTTCAGTCCTAGCGTGGCTTGTTGTCTGGATACCATTGTAAATATTGTATTTCCTGTGCCTGGATTTTCTTTCATCAATTTCTTGGCTTTGTTGACTTGCTGTTGTACATCTTGTAGGATATTATTTTGGAATTGTGTAAGTACTCTTTCTTTCCTTTTAGGTTTCTCAGAGAGGATAGGATTGTTTTCTTGTCTGGGTTGTTTTGGATTGGTTAGGTTGGCCTGGGTATTAGGTGTGCCCGTTCGTTTAGTAGACATTTTGACAGTACAGTAGTTCCCAGGTGCAAAAGAACTGATCTGGAGAGAGAAGATTATATCGAGTTTATAAGTATGAGGCAGCCTTTTTTAAGGTTTTGATTTGAATATTGGATTTTCAGTCAATGATTTGCGTGCTCCTGGGAAAAAGGTACTGTCAAAGGCTAGTATGTTGGGTTCAGTTTGCTCTGTATTTCTTAGTTTTGTTTTCTGAATCATGTAATAAGTTGAGGACATTGTTCAGTAAGTGTGGCCTAAGGACTATAGTGTGTTTATTTAGCTTGGGCAGTTTTCAGAGGAGGATTTTATTCAAGGGACTATTTAAGAAGCTGAGATTGTTTTCTTTGAGTTAATAGGACCGTTAGGCATGATCATGGTGTTTTAGTTTGTGTAAAGTTTTGGTAGTAAATTACTTTGCTGTGTTTGTGGAAAGTAAGGTTCAGAAAAATATCAGACGCAATCTTGTAATTAATTGATTTATATTTATTCAAGAGTATTTTAGAGGAGAAGTAAAAAGAGTATAAGCTTATAATTAATTTTAAGCATTGTGAATTCATTATGTTTAATTTCAACGATAATATGAGTAATATAAGTACGTAAATTATAAGGTTAACTTGTTCAAAAAGATATAATATTGGATTATAATTAGCTGACCTAGCTTAACACAAAAGATGATGTTGAATTTTTTATTTATTCATAAAGATTTAGCTTAATTCTTGCAGACAGAGTACGTTAATTAATTTAAATCATTTCTTATAAGTATTTATTTATTGTGTTCTTCTTCAAAGAACTTATTCATAACCTTAGTCAAGGCATCTATAACTTGTTCTTTTGTTTGCTTCTGAGAAGGGAGATTAGAAACAATAGGGCGATGTATGATATTAGTGGGGGTTTGGTATCTCGGTCTAATGGAAGATTCCGAATAACACATCATTAAAGGCTTTTGCTTCAAGATTGGTGGGTTTGTATACGTTCTGTTTTCAGAAGAGCTATAATTTTTTGAGAGTAAGTTATCATCCCAGCGCACAGTTCTGTTTATACCAAGACTATTGAATGAGGATATGAGTTGAGAATGTTCAGGAGGCTCAGAGAGCGGATGTTCGTTGGTTTTTGACTTGGTAGTTTGCTAAGAGCATCTTTGTAGGCTGGACAATTTTTGAAAGTGGCAATGTGGTTGCCTTTGCAGTTTGCACATTTGCCATCAATGTTTCTGGGTTTTGTACATGAGGTATAAAAGTGATTACCCGCACATTTGAAACAGATAAAGGTTTTACTTGGGCAGTCTTGGTAATGGTGATCAAACTTTTGACATTTGCGGCATTGATAAATTAAGGGAGATTGGTCAAGAGGAAAGATATTGACTGAGTATGTACCTAGTGAAGTGATTTTGAGAACCTGGTCGTTGTTGCGTTTTGATAAAAGTTCGACTTTGAAGGAACTAGTCGGGGTTTGTGAGATAGTACCGGTTATGTTACTAGCAGAAAGGACAACATGACCATGTGCAGCAAGTTGGGTAGTAATCCAGTATCTGGTGGTGGTATAATGAAGGCCTTTTATGATGATTTTATATTTTTTTTTATTGCTATTTTGGGCATTGAATTCAATACAAAGGACATCAAGGAGTTGGATAAGTTTTCTTTGGGTTGGGTTATCGTAGCATTGTATGGCAAGATTATTGTCAGCAGTGATTGTAGTAAAGAATGAATTTTGACCCAGTTTTTTTGTAGCCTCATTAATGACTGTGCTTGCTTCATTAGGATTTAGGATAATAATCCTATGCATATTAGTTCGACTAGTTGTGAAATCAGGATATGACTCTAGCGGTTCCTGTTTTTTTAATATTATGTTGATATCTTTGTCAGAATCTGAATTTGAATCTAGTGGTTCTTGTCTTTTTATAGTCTCATTGGTAGCATAGTCAAGTGAGAATACAGGTGGTTTTATTTTGGGTACAATTTTGGTTGTTGAGCTTTGTTTATAAATTTGTTCCAGATTGTTGAGAGAAGCAGGAGACGCAGCACCAGCAGACTGAAGAGGTAGAGTAGCATCTTTATACGGGTGATTAGATAGAGATGAGGAGGACTGCAGCATGGAGTGTGTTCGCGCTTTTGGTATTGTTCCAGTTGTTAAGTTGATGCCCTTGCTTGGTTCAGAGGAGGAGACTATCTGGTTTGTTTTTGTCGAGTAATCTTCCATGGTATTGGGCTTGCTTTCTGCTTTTTGTATTTCTTTCGTGCGTTTTTGATATGGGGGGAGATGGCCCATGTGAGTCGGCGATTCCTTTTTTTGTGTGAACGCATGATTACTGGAAATTGGATTTATGTGGAAACCGGTAAGTTATTTGATAACAGGTAAGTTGTATTGTATAGTAGGTAAGTAAACAGGTAAGTTTTAAGAGTATTCTGATGTTGTGAGTTAAATTTTTGGGCATTCGCAGTATCAGTAGCTTATTATTAAAGACTAAAGTCATTATTATTGCCAAGAAGCGTTTAGAGATTTCTTTTTTATTTTTATTTATTTAATTTTTTTTTTTTTCTGATTTGAGCTGAACCGTGGGGCAGAGTTGGGAAGTAATATTTAATGCAGATTGTTTGTACCAGGATATTTTTGAAGAAAAATATATATAAATATGTAAAAATATATAAAAATATATAAAGATCAGCGTTGAATTTAAATGCAGAATTATTTATGATAATATTATTTTTTGAATTTTTAACGATTTTTTGTTTTATTTTGCTACAAGTGTGTGATTTGGCAGTTGAGACGTGGTGAGTTAATATCAGCAGAAAGAGCAGAACCAATAAGCAAAGTGAGAAAAAAGAGCGGCCATGTTTTTTATTTGTCGACAACGTGGTGAGAACGGCAAAACAGAGGAGGAGGAGCACCAAGAGATGTAGAAAATATTGCACTTTTATAGAAAATTTTTTTTTTTTTTTTGGCCTTTGCCAACTCACCCCTGTTTTTTTTAGAAGAAATATAAATTTAATCCAAATTATTTGTTGTTGCAATCAGATGAGGATGATGATGAATGTATTTGTGGCAGCAGCAGATGAATATAGTCTATTTTTTATTTAATGTCTATTTATTTGACACTATAAGTTCGATTTTTGGTCACACACGAAAACAGCAGCAACAACTATTAGAAGAATAACGGCATCCAAATTATTTGTTATCGCATTCAGATGAGGATGTGGATGTTTGTGTGCGTGTATATGCAGCAGCAGCAGCAGATGAGTAGCGTCTATTTTTTATTTAATGTCTTTTTACACACGCGGAAGCAGCAGCAACTATTAGAGGAACTAACGGCACTATTGTTGACGAGAAGCGAACAGAATTATATTATTTTTCAGTTTTTTCAGCTTTTCTGTTTTAGTTGTGTTGTTGCGTTTTATATTTTCATCCGTTAGCACAAAGTATGTCTGGTCACCGTCGACGATCAAAACATATATGCGTGCATGAGAAAAATTGTGCAGAAGAATGGCAAGCTGAAATAAAATCGACGCTAGCATGTATGCATGTATGTGTAAGCAAGCAGAATTGAAGCTAGAGAGTGAGAGAGGCTCGTGAGAGGCTAGACAGCTGAACCGTGGTACAATGTTGAAAGATAATATTTAATGCGGCTTGTTTTTTTGTACGAGGATATTTTTGTTTAGTAAATGAAGAAGAAAAATATATAAATATATAAAAATATATAAAGATCAGCGTTGAATTTAAATGCAGAATTATTTATGATAATATTATTTTTTGAATTTTTAACGATTTTTTGTTTTATTTTGCTACAAGTGTGTGATTTGGCAGTTGAGACGTGGTGAGTTAATATCAGCAGAAAGAGCAGAACCAATAAGCAAAGTGAGAAAAAAGAGCGGCCATGTTTTTTATTTGTCGACAACGTGGTGAGAACGGCAAAACAGAGGAGGAGGAGCACCAAGAGATGTAGAAAATATTGCACTTTTATAGAAATTTTTTTTTTTTTTTTTTTGGCCTTTGCCAACTCACCCCTGTTTTTTTAGAAGAATATAAATTTAATCCAAATTATTTGTTGTTGCAATCAGATGAGGATGATGATGAATGTATTTGTGGCAGCAGCAGATGAATATAGTCTATTTTTTATTTAATGTCTATTTATTTGACACTATAAGTTCGATTTTTGGTCACACACGAAAAACAGCAGCAACAACTATTAGAAGAATAAACGGCATCCAAATTATTTGTTATCGCATTCAGATGAGGATGTGGATGTTTGTGTGCGTGTATATGCAGCAGCAGCAGCAGATGAGTAGCGTCTATTTTTTATTTAATGTCTTTTTACACACGCGGAAGCAGCAGCAACTATTAGAGGAACTAACGGCACTATTGTTGACGAGAAGCGAACAGAATTATATTATTTTTCAGTTTTTTCAGCTTTTCTGTTTTAGTTGTGTTGTTGCGTTTTTATATTTTCATCCGTTAGCACAAAGTATGTCTGGTCACCGTCGACGATCAAAACATATATGCGTGCATGAGAAAAATTGTGCAGAAGAATGGCAAGCTGAAATAAAATCGACGCTAGCATGTATGCATGTATGTGTAAGCAAGCAGAATTGAAGCTAGAGAGTGAGAGAGGCTCGTGAGAGGCTAGACAGCTGAACCGTGGTACAATGTTGAAAGATAATATTTAATGCGGCTTGTTTTTTTGTACGAGGATATTTTTGTTTAGTAAATGAAGAAGAAAAATATATATAAATATATAAAAATATATAAAGATCAGCGTTGAATTTAAATGCAGAATTATTTATGATAATATATTATTTTTTGAATTTTTAACGATTTTTTGTTTTATTTTGCTACAAGTGTGTGATTTGGCAGTTGAGACGTGGTGAGTTAATATCAGCAGAAAGAGCAGAACCAATAAGCAAAGTGAGAAAAAAGAGCGGCCATGTTTTTATTTGTCGACAACGTGGTGAGAACGGCAAACAGAGGAGGAGGAGCACCAAGAGATGTAGAAAAATATTGCACTTTTATAGAAATTTTTTTTTTTTTTTTGGCCTTTGCCAACTCACCCCTGTTTTTTTAGAAGAAATATAAATTTAATCCAAATTATTTGTTATTGCAATCAGATGAGGATGATGATGAATGTATTTGTGGCAGCAGCAGATGAATATAGTCTATTTTTTATTTAATGTCTATTTATTTGACACTATAAGTTCGATTTTTGGTCACACACGAAAAACAGCAGCAACAACTATTAGAAGAATAAACGGCATCCAAATTATTTGTTATCGCATTCAGATGAGGATGTGGATGTTTGTGTGCGTGTATATGCAGCAGCAGCAGCAGATGAGTAGCGTCTATTTTTTATTTAATGTCTTTTTACACACGCGGAAGCAGCAGCAACTATTAGAGGAACTAACGGCACTATTGTTGACGAGAAGCGAACAGAATTATATTATTTTTCAGTTTTTTCAGCTTTTCTGTTTTAGTTGTGTTGTTGCGTTTTTATATTTTCATCCGTTAGCACAAAGTATGTCTGGTCACCGTCGACGATCAAAACATATATGCGTGCATGAGAAAAATGTGCAGAAGAATGGCAAGCTGAAATAAAATCGACGCTAGCCATGTATGCATGTATGTGTAAGCAAGCAGAATTGAAGCTAGAGAGTGAGAGAGGCTCGTGAGAGGCTAGACAGCTGAACCGTGGTACAATGTTGAAAGATAATATTTAATGCGGCTTGTTTTTTTGTACGAGGATATTTTGTTTAGTAAATGAGAAGAAAAATATATATAAATATATAAAAATATATAAAGATCAGCGTTGAATTTAAATGCAGAATTATTTATGATAATATATTATTTTTTGAATTTTAACGATTTTTTGTTTTATTTTGCTACAAGTGTGTGATTTGGCAGTTGAGACGTGGTGAGTTAATATCAGCAGAAAGAGCAGAACCAATAAGCAAAGTGAGAAAAAAGAGCGGCCATGTTTTTTATTTGTCGACAACGTGGTGAGAACGGCAAAACAGAGGAGGAGGAGCACCAAGAGATGTAGAAAAATATTGCACTTTTATAGAAAATTTTTTTTTTTTTTTTTGGCCTTTGCCAACTCACCCCTGTTTTTTTAGAAGAAATATAAATTTAATCCAAATTATTTGTTGTTGCAATCAGATGAGGATGATGATGAATGTATTTGTGGCAGCAGCAGATGAATATAGTCTATTTTTTATTTAATGTCTATTTATTTGACACTATAAGTTCGATTTTTGGTCACACACGAAAAACAGCAGCAACAACTATTAGAAGAATAAACGGCATCCAATTATTTGTTATCGCATTCAGATGAGGATGTGGATGTTTGTGTGCGTGTATATGCAGCAGCAGCAGCAGATGAGTAGCGTCTATTTTTTATTTAATGTCTTTTTACACACGCGGAAGCAGCAGCAACTATTAGAGGAACTAACGGCACTATTGTTGACGAGAAGCGAACAGAATTATATTATTTTTCAGTTTTTTCAGCTTTTCTGTTTTAGTTGTGTTGTTGCGTTTTTATATTTTCATCCGTTAGCACAAAGTATGTCTGGTCACCGTCGACGATCAAAACATATATGCGTGCATGAGAAAAATTGTGCAGAAGAATGGCAAGCTGAAATAAAATCGACGCTAGCATGTATGCATGTATGTGTAAGCAAGCAGAATTGAAGCTAGAGAGTGAGAGAGGCTCGTGAGAGGCTAGACAGCTGAACCGTGGTACAATGTTGAAAGATAATATTTAATGCGGCTTGTTTTTTTGTACGAGGATATTTTTGTTTAGTAAATGAAGAAGAAAAATATATATAAATATATAAAATATATAAAGATCAGCGTTGAATTTAAATGCAGAATTATTTATGATAATATATTATTTTTTGAATTTTTAACGATTTTTTGTTTTATTTTGCTACAAGTGTGTGATTTGGCAGTTGAGACGTGGTGAGTTAATATCAGCAGAAAGAGCAGAACCAATAAGCAAAGTGAGAAAAAAGAGCGGCCATGTTTTTTATTTGTCGACAACGTGGTGAGAACGGCAAAACAGAGGAGGAGGAGCACCAAGAGATGTAGAAAAATATTGCACTTTTATAGAAAATTTTTTTTTTTTTTTTGGCCTTTGCCAACTCACCCCTGTTTTTTAGAAGAAATATAAATTTAATCCAAATTATTTGTTGTTGCAATCAGATGAGGATGATGATGAATGTATTTGTGGCAGCAGCAGATGAATATAGTCTATTTTTATTTAATGTCTATTTATTGACACTATAAGTTCGATTTTTGGTCACACACGAAAAACAGCAGCAACAACTATTAGAAGAATAAACGGCATCCAAATTATTTGTTATCGCATTCAGATGAGGATGTGGATGTTTGTGTGCGTGTATATGCAGCAGCAGCAGCAGATGAGTAGCGTCTATTTTTTATTTAATGTCTTTTACACACGCGGAAGCAGCAGCAACTATTAGAGGAACTAACGGCACTATTGTTGACGAGAAGCGAACAGAATTATATTATTTTTCAGTTTTTTCAGCTTTTCTGTTTTAGTTGTGTTGTTGCGTTTTTATATTTTCATCCGTTAGCACAAAGTATGTCTGGTCACCGTCGACGATCAAAACATATATGCGTGCATGAGAAAAATTGTGCAGAAGAATGGCAAGCTGAAATAAAATCGACGCTAGCATGTATGCATGTATGTGTAAGCAAGCAGAATTGAAGCTAGAGAGTGAGAGAGGCTCGTGAGAGGCTAGACAGCTGAACCGTGGTACAATGTTGAAAGATAATATTTAATGCGGCTTGTTTTTTGTACGAGGATATTTTTGTTTAGTAAATGAAGAAGAAAAATATATATAAATATATAAAAATATATAAAGATCAGCGTTGAATTTAAATGCAGAATTATTTATGATAATATATTATTTTTTGAATTTTTAACGATTTTTTGTTTTATTTTGCTACAAGTGTGTGATTTGGCAGTTGAGACGTGGTGAGTTAATATCAGCAGAAAGAGCAGAACCAATAAGCAAAGTGAGAAAAAAGAGCGGCCATGTTTTTTATTTGTCGACAACGTGGTGAGAACGGCAAAACAGAGGAGGAGGAGCACCAAGAGATGTAGAAAAATATTGCACTTTTATAGAAAATTTTTTTTTTTTTTTTTGGCCTTTGCCAACTCACCCCTGTTTTTTTAGAAGAAATATAAATTTAATCCAAATTATTTGTTGTTGCAATCAGATGAGGATGATGATGAATGTATTTGTGGCAGCAGCAGATGAATATAGTCTATTTTTTATTTAATGTCTATTTATTTGACACTATAAGTTCGATTTTGGTCACACACGAAAACAGCAGCAACAACTATTAGAAGAATAAACGGCATCCAAATTATTGTTATCGCATTCAGATGAGGATGTGGATGTTTGTGTGCGTGTATATGCAGCAGCAGCAGCAGATGAGTAGCGTCTATTTTTTATTTAATGTCTTTTTACACACGCGGAAGCAGCAGCAACTATTAGAGGAACTAACGGCACTATTGTTGACGAGAAGCGAACAGAATATATTATTTTTCAGTTTTTTTCAGCTTTTCTGTTTTAGTTGTGTTGTTGCGTTTTATATTTTCATCCGTTAGCACAAAGTATTTTTTTTTTTTTTTTTTTTTTAATCTCCTCAAGGTAGCCTGTTGCAAAGAACTTGAGTACATGGTTTCTCCTAGACCCTTGGCTTACACTGTAGTGTATTAGGGAGCTAGGAGTGGTGCCTGTCTGTTGCCACTGGGTAGTAGTCCACGTAGGAGTTGGTTCGGCCTTTCATCGTTCTAACACTGGTTGATATGCCAGTATGTAAGTCCGAGGAGGTACATGTTAGAAAGCGCATTGAGAAGGGGTTTTTGTTGGTTAGGCATATTTCACCTGGCAGGTTAATAATCTGGTTGTCCCAATTAGGGAGCAGTTAGTTAATCAAACTCAAGATCAAAGTGTATGCAGGTGTTGTCCATTTGCCAAGTCTCTTACGAGAGGCGGGCACGTACATATATTGATCAGGAGAGATTAGGCGGTGTAGTTGCTGAGATGCAATTTGTCAGTGGAATCAAAGTGTATGCAGGTGTTTGTCCATTTGCCAAGTCTCTTATGAGAGGCGGGCACGTACATATATTGATTTTGGAAGTTTGTAGTGTCAATCTCGAGAGAAAGATAATGGTTGTGTATCAGTTTAGCTGTGCCTGACAGCTCTGTTTCACTTGGTTATGGATAGGTTATAATATCAATCTCAAGAGAAAGATATTGGTTGTGTATCAGATTAGATGTGCCTGACAGCTCTGTTTCACTTGGTTATGGATAGGTTATAATATCAATCTCAAGAGAAAGATAATGGTTGTGTATCAGATTAGCTGGTCCTGACAGCTCTGTTTCACTTGGTTATGGATAGGTTATAATATCAATCTCAAGAGAAAGATATTGGTTGTGTATCAGATTAGCTGTGCCTGACAGCTCTGTTTCACTTGGTTATGGATAGGTTATAATATCAATCTCAAGAGAAAGATATTGGTTGTGTATCAGATTAGCTGGTCCTGACAGCTCTGTTTCACTTGGTTATGGATAGGTTATAATATCAATCTCAAGAGAAAGATATTGGTTGTGTATCAGATTAGCTGTGCCTGACAGCTCTGTTTCACTTGGTTATGGATAGGTTATAATATCAATCTCAAGAGAAAGATATTGGTTTGTATCAGATTAGCTGTGCCTGACAGCTCTGTTTCACTTGGTTATGGATAGTTTTTAATATCAATCTCGAGAGAAAGATAATGGTTGTGTATCAGATTAGCTGTGCCTGACAGCTCTGATTCACTTGGTTATGGATAGTTTGTAATATCAAGCTCGAGAGAAAGATAGTGGTTGTGTATCAGATTAGCTGTGTCTGACAGCTCTTGTTTCATTGGTTGTGGGTAGTTTGTAATATCAATCTCGAGAGAAAGATAATGGTTGTGTATCAGATTAGCTGTGCCTGACAGCTCTGTTTCACTTTGTTATGGAAGAGGTGTCATGATTATTTTAACTTATAATCTGTTATACAGTTGGAAAGTTAGTTGTAAGTTTTTGTTAAGGAGGGGTTAACACCCTTGAGGGATTTGGTCATACATTCGTAGGGCACCAAGACATTTGCATTCTGGCGACTTCAGAATGCAGCGGTTCGGCGACCCCTAAAAAGAAGCCCATTTCCGACCGGACATGTTAACTTCTCCTGATAGAATTGTTTAGTTTATCTAGATTATTTAACTTATATCTGATTTTTTTTTTTTTTTTTTTTTACTCCTCAAGTTAGCCTGTTGCTAAGAACTTGAGTACATGATGTCTCCAACCCCTGGTTATACTATGTATATGAGGTTGGAGCTAGTTCCTACTGTTACCACTGGGTAGTGGACTACGTAAAGATGGTTGGCTCTTTTAATAGGAAAAAGAGGGAGTTGTTTTTGATGTATTGCATCTGATAGTTAATTATTTGGTTTGTCCCATTACAGGGATGGTATGAGTTGGTTCATTTAAGATAATTTGGTAAGGTATAAATAATGGATTTGTTGTAGCTTGGCTGTCCCATTTAAGGGATATGTATTTGGTTGTTGTGCTATCCCAAAGGCGTAGCTATCGGTTTACCAGATAGGGAGTTGTAGCGGTTAAGTTTAAATTGGCTGTTTCATTTAGAGATTTGTCTATTCCATAGTAGGAGTAGCATTTGGTTTACCAGGTAAGGTGGTTGTTTTTTTTTAGTATTTGGTTTTAATTTTTTGGAAGAAGAGGTATCATGATTATTTTAACTTATAATCTGGTAAGACAGTTGGAAAGTTAGTTGTAGATTTTTGTTAAGGAGGGGTTAACACCCTTGAGAGATTTGGTCATACATTCGTAGGGCACCAAGACATTTGTATTTTGGCAACATCAGAATGCAGCAGTTCAGTGAACCCTAAAAGAAGCCCATTTCCGACCGGACATGTTAACTTCTCCTGATAGAATTGTTTAGTTTATCTAGATTATTTACTTATAATCTGATACTATAACTGGAAAATTATTTGTTAGGTTATTTAGGAGGGGTTTATTTTGAGAGGGGATTGTGTGTGTTAGGCATATTTCACCTGGCGGGTTGATAATCTGGTTGCCCCAAGTAGGGAACAGTTAGTTAATCAAACTCAAGATCAAAGTGTATGCAGGTGTTGTCCATTTGCCAAGTCTCTTGTGAGAGGCGGGCACGTACATATATATTGATAAGGAGAGATTAGGCGGTGTAATTGCTGAGATGCAATTTGGCAGTGGAATCAAAGTGTATGCAGGTGTTGTCATTTGCCAAGTCTCTTATGAGAGGCGGGCACGTACATATATATTGATTTTGGTAGTTTGTAATATCAGTCTCGAGAGAAAGATAATGGCTGTGTATCAGATTAGCTGTGCCTGACAGCTCTGTTTCACTTGGTTATGGGTAGTCTGTAATATCAATCTCGAGAGAAAGATAATGGTTGTGTATCAGTTTAGTTGTGCCTGACAGCTCTGTTTCACTTGGTTATGGATAGTTTGTAATATTAATCTTAAGAGAAAGATTAGGCGGTGTAATTGCAGTGATGCAATTTGGCAGTTGAATCAAAGTGTATGCAGGTGTTGTCCATTGCCAAGTTTCTTATGAGAGGCGGGCACGTACATATATATTGATTTTGGTAGTTTGTAATATCAATCTCGAGAGAAAGATAATGGCTGTGTATCAGATTAGCTGTGCCTGACAGCTCTGTTTCACTTGGTTATGGATAGTTTGTTTGGTTTCAATTTTTTGGAAGAAGAGGTATCATGATTATTTTAACTTATAATCTGATAAGACAGTTGGAAAGTTAGTTGTAAATTTTTGTTAAGGAGGGGTTAACACCTTCGAGAGATTTGGTCATACATTCATTGGGCACCAAGACATTTGCATTTTGGCGACTTCAGAATGCAGCAGTTCGGTGAACCCTATAAAGAAGCCCATTTCTGACTGGACATGTTAGCTCTCCTGATAGAATTGTTTAGTTTATCTAGATAATTTAACTTATAATCTGATAATATAACTGGAAAATTATTTGTTAGGTTATTTAGGAGGGGTTTACACCCCTGAGAGATTTGGTCATACATTCATAGGGCATCAAGACATTTGCATTTTGGCGACTTCAGAATGCAGAAGTTCGGTGAACCCTATAAAGAAGCCCATTTCTGACTGGACATGTTAGCTCTCCTGATAGTATTGTTTAGTTTATCTAGATTATTTAACTCTTAATCTGATAATATAACTGGAAAATTAATTGTTAGGTTGTAAGGTGTGGCTACCACCCCAGAGAGATTTGGTCCATACATTCACAGGGCACCAAGACATTTGTATTTGGCGCTTTCAGAGTGCATCAGTTCGGTGAACCCTATGAAGAAGCCCGCTTCTGACTGGACATGATTTCCCACCTAATAGATTGTAAGGATGAAAGGGGGAGGAATTAATTCCTATTTAGTTAATTTATTTTCTTTATTTTAGCTAGATTATGGAATTTTTACAAGTTTAATTTGCTGAATTGGGTCAGCTGTATCTCAGGAAGTATTTGTCCGAAAGGGGTGAGCAAGGATGATATTTAATCTGTGTCTTGTTGGCAAGAGAATTGTATTTAAAAGATTTGGATATAATGTGCCAGTAAAAATAAAGGTAGCAGTGTTAATTACTTTACGTTTGGCAGGGATTGGCAAAACTTGGGAATTGGAAAGGGCGTAGCTGCTACATATGTTGTGCGATCCAGGAGCTTATAGGCTTAATAAGTTGGATTTTGCGTGTACTAAGAGTTGTCTGAACATTGTAGGACTGAAAAATTGATAGTTTAGATTTCATAAAATGTTGAGCATAAAAAAGCCATTTTAGGGCAAAAATTTTGAAAGTTATTTATTTTAGTATTTATTTGGATTTAAATATCAGTTAGAGGGTGAGCTAGATTGATTTGAAGTATTGAGAGAGTTAATTATTTTAATTCCAATTTATTTTATTTTTCTTGATTTTAGCAGAATTAATTGTTTATTATTCTTTTGATATGCTGCATTGTATCAGCTGTTTCTCAGGAAGTACTTTTCCGAATGGAGCGAGTAAGGGCAATATTTAATCTGTGTCTTGTGGACAGAGAATTGCATTTAAAAGATTTGGATATAATGCGCCAGTCAAGAACAAAGATAACAGTGTTAATTACTTTACGTTTGGCAGGGATTGGCAAAACTTGGGTATTGGAAAGGGCGTAGCTGCTACATATGTTGTGCGATCCGGGAGCTTATAGGCTTTATAAGTTGGATTTTGCGTGTACTAAGAGTTGTCTGAACATTGTAGGACTGAAAAATTGATAGTTAGATTTCATAGAAGTTTTGAGCATAGAAAAGCCATTTTAAGGCAAGAATTTTTTTAAAATTATTTATTTTAGTATTAATTTGGATTTAAATATCAGTTAGAGGGTGAGCTAGATTGATTTGAAGTATTGAAGAGAGTTAATTATTTGATTCCAATTTATTTTATTTTTCTTGATTTTAGTAGAATTAGTTATTTATTGTTGTTTTGATTTGCTGCATTGTATCAGCTGTTTCTCGGAAGTACTTTTCCGAATGGAGCGAGTAAGGGCAATATTTAATTTGTGTCTTGTTGGCAAGAGAATTGTATTTAAAAGATTTGGATATAATGTGCCAGTAAAAAATAAAGGTAGCAGTGTTAATTACTTTACGTTTGGCAGGGATTGGCAAAACTTGGGTATTGGAAAGGCGTAGCTGCTACATATGTTGTGCGATCCAGGAGCTTATAGGCTTAATAAGTTGGATTTTGCGTGTACTAAGAGTTGTCTGAACATTGTAGGACTGAAAAATTGATAGTTTAGATTTTCATAAAAATGTTGAGCATAAAAAATCCATTTAGGGCAAAAATTTTGAAAGTTATTTATTTTAGTATTTATTTGGATTTAAATATCAGTTAGAGGGTGAGCTAGATTGATTTGAAGTATTGAAGAGAGTTAATTATTTTAATTCCAATTTATTTATTTTTTCTTGATTTAGCAGAATTAATTGTTTATTATTCTTTTGATATGCTGCATTGTATCAGCTGTTTCTCAGGAAGTACTTTTCCGAATGGAGCGAGTAAGGGCAATATTTAATCTGTGTCTTGTTGGCAAGAGAATTGCATTTAAAAGATTTGGATATAATGTGCCAGTCAAAATAAAGGTAGCAGTGTTAATTACTTTACGTTTGGCAGGGATTGGCAAAACTTGGGTATTGGAAAGGGCGTAGCTGCTACATATGTTGTGCGATCCGGGAGCTTATAGGCTTTATAAGTTGGATTTTGCGTGTACTAAGAGTTGTCTGTACATTGTAGGGCTGAAAAGTTGATAGTTTAGATTTTCACAAAAATTTTGAGCATAGAAAAGCCATTTTGAAAATTATTTATTTTAGTATTTTAGTATTTATTTGGATTTAATTATCAGTTAGAGGGTGAGCTAGATTGATTTGAAGTATTGAAGAGAGTCAGCCATTTTAATTCCAATTTATTTTATCCTTTCTTGATCTCAGCAGAATTAATTTTTATTATTGCTTTGATTTGCTGCACTGTGTCAGCCGTTTTTCAAGAAGTACCTTTCCGAATGGAGTGAGCAAGGACAATATTAATCTGTGTTTTGTTGGACAGAGAATTGCATTTAAAAGATTGGATATAATGCGCCAGTCAAGAACAAAGATAACAGTGTTAATTACCTTACGTTTGGCAGGAATGGGTGAAAACTGGGTATTGGAAAGGGCGCAGCTGCTACATATGTTGTGCGATCCGGGAGCCCATAGGCTTGATGAGTTGGATCTTGCATGTACTAAGAGTTGTCTGAACATTGTAAGACTGAAATTGATAGTTTAGATTTTCATAAAAGCTTTGAGCATAAGAAAGCCATTTTGAGGCAAAATTCTAGAAATTATCCATTTTAGCATTTATTTGAGCTTGAATATCAGTTAGAGGGTGAGCCAGACTGATAATTATAATTATTTAATTATTTTAAATCCAATCTATTCCACTTTTTTCTTGATTTTAGCAGAATCAATCGTTTATTACTGTTTTGATTTCTGCATTGTATCAGCTGTTTTTCAGGAGGTTTTGTTCGAATGGAACGAGTGAGGGCCATATTTAATCTGTGTCCTGTTGGCAGAAGAATTGCATTGAAGGATTTGAGTGTTTGTAGTTATAAGTAGGAAGAATGATAACACTAGTTATTTTTTTAGATAGGGCATGGCTAATATAAGTTAAATAATTTTGATGGTATTAAGGTTGTTAATGGTCACCTGAGAGAGAGAGTGTTGAAGAGAGTTTTTTTTTTTTTTTTTTTTTTTTTTTTTTTTTTGTTTTTTTTTTTAGTGTATAAAATTTAGGCAATTGTATTGAGTTTAAGTGTTTTATTAGGTATGATAAAAACAGCTTAGATTTAACTTAATGTATATCTTATTTTGAGTGACATTTTAGATATCCAATTTATATTAGGGAATTATACTTTATTGAGTAGATTGGTGATTAATTATTTGGTTGTTCTGGTTTTGTATTTGGTTCTGCGGAGCAGGTTGTGAGGATGTGATTTGGGGCAAGGGTTGTAAAGCAACATTTTGTTGTGATAAGGCTTCATCAACCTGTGTTCTGTTGAAGGCTATTAGTTCATCAATAATTCTTATTTCTCTTTCGCACTCAATAAGTCATGGTTAATTTCGTTGAGTGAGGCTCCTGACATGTAGAATCTTAATATAACGGGTCCTGGGCGGTTAAAGTCAGAGGGGTGATAAGGTAGTCGAGAGTGGAGTTCGTCTATTTATTTTGTATGGCCACTTTTTTGATTGCTAACATTGCTATTCGTTCTCTAAGGAGAGGAATACCTATAGTCTCCTCTTCTGTTCGGATGGTTCTTCTAGTTGGTTGAAGTGGTCTGAAGTGTCTTCTGTATTGTGTAGTGTATCTGTTTCTATTTAGTCTGTCTGGAGCATACATATTATTAAACACTTTTTAAGCTCAGTGTTATGATGAGAGCTAATTTTTTTGGCCAGTTTTATAGATAGGTTTCGTAACTATTCTCTACCGTTTGAACTTGGAGTGTGTTGTGTATATCAGTGTTTCTGGTCAGAATAGGGGCATTAGATATGATCCTTAATGTTTTGTTTTGGAATACAGAGATTTTATGAATGAGTGTCACTAGTTAATGCACCCCAGACAGGTAGGGCATACTGCCAGATTGGGACAATCATTTGTTTATACAAAAGTGTTTTAGTGGTAGTGGGAAGTTTACTTTTATCGTTTAGGAGCCAGTGTAATTGAGAGCGTCTTGATTTAAGTTTAGTGACTAGGCTGCAGAAGTTTACAGAAGGAAAGTTTTTTATCAAGTGTAACTCCTAGATAGGTATGTGCTTCTTTATTAATTATGCTTTCGGTATGAATAATTGGTCCTGGAAATCTGGGTGTCCGCGTAAAGAAATCTCGTTCTCTTAATGTGAAGAGAACATGCGCTGTTTTACTGGCGTTAATTTTGATGCACCATTTATTTGTCCAATCTGTGAGGTCTTTAAGTAGGGTATTGACTTGAGCAATAGCTGATTCTTCTGACGACGAGGCAGACATAACAACTGTATCGTCAGCATAGGTAGCTATGAGTGAGGGTGAGTTGAATGTTGAATAGGCAAGGGTGGTATCTGGCGCAGGTAGATCAGAGGTATAGATTGTATATAGGATTGGTCCTAGTACACTGCCTTGAGGGACACCCGCTTGGATTTTTTTAGGAGAAGATTGGGCTCCTTTTGACATTCAACTATAAAGGTGCGATTCGATAAGTAGTTTTTGACAAGTATGTAGAGAGAGTAGGGGAGTATTGATTTAATTTTGTAGAAGAGACCTTGGTGCCATACTCTGTCAAAGGCTTCTTGTACATCTATAAAGACGGCTGAACAGTAGAGATTATTTTCATAAGTTTTTAGGATGAACTGAGTAACCCTAACCAGTTGTTGTTCTGTACTGTGCTCATAACGAAAGCCAAATTGATGAGCTGGTATGGTGTTTCTGAAAAGGGGGCAATCGAGCATTCTTCTGAGGATTAGTCTTTCTAAAATTTTGGAGAGGCCAGAAAGAAGGCTGATGGGGCGGTATGAGCCAAGTTGGTCAGCTGGTTTCCCTGGTTTTGGTATCATGGTGACGCAGGCCAGCTTCCATTGCTGTGGGAAGTGTCCTATTGCATGGTTTTGTTATAAATTAGGTTTAGATAGAGTAAGGCAGAGTCAGGTAGTGCTTTGATGATTTTGTTATCAATATTATCTTGCCCAGGAGACTTATTATTCTCTAAGATCTTTATTAGATTTTTAATTTCACTTAGGGTGACTGGTTTAAAGCGGGGAGTAGAAACACTAGGATGACAAGAAACCTGTCAGTTATGTGTTGTCTTTCGGCAGATGTATTGAGGAAATTAGGTCTAAATCTTGATTCAAGGTGTTGTGAGAAGGCTTCAGCTTTTTCTTGTGTGGTTGTACACCATTGATTGTTAAGGTCAGAGTTGTCTAGTTCAGAGGAAGAGTCAGAGTCAGATTCTAGGCTAGTTGGTGGTTGAATAGGGTCAATGTATTTTCTGACTGGGAGATTAGGGAAAGGTTGCCTCTTGATCTGACCTGTGAGCCTCCATAGTTTTTGCATACTGTATCTGTCTTTTTGATTAATAGATTCAAGCGTTCTGTTAAGTTTATTATTTTTGCTAGTTTTGAGAGCCCTACGTAGTCTGTTAGATATTATTTTATATTGCCTTTTGGCTTCTCTTGTCTCAAGGGTGGGGTGATTGAATTTAAGTTGCTTTTTAAGAAAGATGAGGTTTCTTATTCTTTGGTTCTGGGTCTTGTATTTATGGTATCTACTATTTGGATGGAGGTGTTCAATGTTATTAGTAGCAAAGGCAGCTGCTTGGTGTATATTTCTAGTTAAAATGTCTACTGCGTCCTCAATATCTTTGCCTGAAGAGATTTCTGTGTTGAGATGAACATTTTGATTAAGCCAGTCATGGAATTTTTTGATGTTTGCTTTATTGGTGAGAAGAGAATTTTGGGCATTATACTGATGGTTGTTTTAACAGTTTAATTTGTAAAGGGGCATGATCTGAGCCAAGGTCAGATAGAGTTGTTATACTTAGTAAATTGTGTTGGATTCCTTTATAAATTGCGAAATCAATAGCTGAGGGTCTCTTACGTTGATCATATGGGTAATGAGTTGCAGACCCAGTAGCCAGAATATTGCAGCTACTGTCTCTTATGCAGGCAGCGAGTTCAGTACCACGATTACAAGCTCTGTGGTTACCCCACCAGCTATGTTTGGCATTCCAGTCTCCGGCTATGATGAAGCAAGGGTGATAGAGTTGAAAAATGCTTTGAAAGGCCTCGTTGGTAAGACCTCTTCCGGGTGAGCAGTAGATGGAGATGATATTGATTTTGAAGTGATCACGAATTGTTATACTGATTGGAGTGCACTGGATTATGTTGGTGCTAATTGTAGGTAAAGCAATGTGGCTGATTCGTTTGTTGATTATGACAGCAGTGCCTCCACGTCTGCGGGGGGTGGGGTGATTGGTGGAGTATAGAAAATATCCTTCTATGCTTATATCTCCCAGATCAGAGTCCAGTAGATGAGTCTCAGCAATTAGAGCTATATCTATTTTATTTTGATGGATGTGATCTTCTAGTTCGTCAATTTTGTTGCTTATTCCAGCAGCATTCCAGCAAATTATTTTGAGGTTATTATCCTGATTGTTCTCTTCAGTCTGCTGGCCGTTGTTTTCCATGATGTTGTATTATTCGTATTGGTTAGGAGATTTGTTATGTCGCGTTTTTGGCTGTTAATTATAATCGTAGAATTGGTTAGAGTGAGGAGATATTTATATTGCAGAAGAGGCTTTTTGGTGTTTTCATAAGGATTTTATAGTGCTCGGCTAGATGAGTCAAACTAAACCATGGAGAGAAAATACAATAAGCCTTCGTTATTATTCATATTTTATTTATCAAGTCTCTTTTTCAAATAAAATAAACAACGATGCAGGGTATATGTATAGTATTATAGTCTTATTTATTATTATTATTTTTTTTTTTTTTCTCTTTTTTCTTTTAATTTTTTTTTTCTTTTGTTTTAATACATGTAATATATTGGGTATAACTTAAGAGGTTAATTTAGTTGGATTTTAGGATATTAGTTTTTATAGAAAGAGGCTTTCAAAATTTGTTGTTTCATTGAGAATGTTTCCTGAGGGATTATTCTTTTGAGAGTGATTTGATATAATTTTAGCATTGGCTTTGTATAGTTGCATGTTTTTTGAGTTCATTTTGGTTAATGAGGCAGGTGGGGGCTGATTATGGAGATTATATACTGCTTGTTTGTAAACAGGACAGCCTCTGAACGAGGCTACATGGTTCCCTTGCAATTGATGCATTGTCCTTCTATGTTTCTTGACTTTAGGCAGCTAGCAGATTTATGCGTTCCAGCGCATTTAAAACAGGTATAGTGTTTACTAGGACAATTTTGGAAAGTGTGGTCGAATTTCTGGCATTTGCGACATTGATAGATTTGAGTGTTACTACCTGGCTTGGTTATTTTAACCTTATATGGTCCCAGTTGGTTGATTGTAAGGATTTCCTGATTATTAGGCTGGGGCAAGAGGTCGACTTTGAAAGTACTGGTTGGCAATTTTGAGAAGGTTCCTATGATGTTACTAACGTGGCAGGTATTGTGATTCAAAGATTTGAGTTGAGAGGAGATCCAAGATATTGGGACTGAGAAGTGCAGGCCTTTAATTATAATACTATATTTTATTCCATTTTTGAGTTGAGTGTGAAAGTTTATTTTGAGTTCAACAAGAATGTTATTAAGCGTTGAAAGATTTTCAGGATTGATGCATTGTATGGCTAAGCCTTTTGAAGAGATGGTATTAATTAGAATAGATCAGGGCCTAGTTGATTCTCAATTTTTCTATGGTCGAATTGGCATCTTCTATAGAGTCTATTATGGTTAGAGTAGTGCATTTTTTAATAGGAGTACTATTGTTAGTGGAATGGAGGAGTTGAGAAAATTGGCTGCTATCTGTTGAAGAGTCAGAGTCGCAGTTCAGACTGACTGATCCATCCGGATTCGGGGGTTCATCTGAAGTAGGTGATTGTTCAGTCCTAGCGTGGCTTGTTGTCTGGATACCATTGTAAATATTGTATTTCCTGTGCCTGGATTTTCTTTCATCAATTTCTTGGCTTTGTTGACTTGCTGTTGTACATCTTGTAGGATATTATTTTGGAATTGTGTAAGTACTCTTTCTTTCCTTTTAGGTTTCTCAGAGAGGATAGGATTGTTTTCTTGTCTGGGTTGTTTTGGATTGGTTAGGTTGGCCTGGGTATTAGGTGTGCCCGTTCGTTTAGTAGACATTTTGACAGTACAGTAGTTCCCAGGTGCAAAGAACTGATCTGGAGAGAGAAGATTATATCGAGTTTATAAGTATGAGGCAGCCTTTTTTAAGGTTTTGATTTGAATATTGGATTTTCAGTCATGATTTGCGTGCTCCTGGGAAAAAGGTACTGTCAAAGGCTAGTATGTTGGGTTCAGTTTGCTCTGTATTTCTTAGTTTTGTTTTCTGAATCATGTAATAAGTTGAGGACATTGTTCCGTAAGTGTGGCCTAAGGACTATAGTGTGTTTATTTAGCTTGGGCAGTTTTCAGAGGAGGATTTTATTCAAGGGACTATTTAAGAAGCTGAGATTGTTTTCTTTGAGTTAATAGGACCGTTAGGCATGATCATGGTGTTTTAGTTTGTGTAAAGTTTTGGTAGTAAATTACTTTGCTGTGTTTGTGGAAAGTAAGGTTCAGAAAAATATCAGACGCAATCTTGTAATTAATTGATTTATATTTATTCAAGAGTATTTTAGAGGAGAAGTAAAAAGAGTATAAGCTTATAATTAATTTTAAGCATTGTGAATTCATTATGTTTAATTTCAACGATAATATGAGTAATATAAGTACGTAAATTATAAGGTTAACTTGTTCAAAAAGATATAATATTGGATTATAATTAGCTGACCTAGCTTAACACAAAAGATGATGTTGAATTTTTTATTTATTCATAAAGATTTAGCTTAATTCTTGCAGACAGAGTACGTTAATTAATTTAAATCATTTCTTATAAGTATTTATTTATTGTGTTCTTCTTCAAAGAACTTATTCATAACCTTAGTCAAGGCATCTATAACTTGTTCTTTTGTTTGCTTCTGAGAAGGGAGATTAGAAACAATAGGGCGATGTATGATATTAGTGGGGGTTTGGTATCTCGGTCTAATGGAAGATTCCGAATAACACATCATTAAAGGCTTTTGCTTCAAGATTGGTGGGTTTGTATACGTTCTGTTTTCAGAAGAGCTATAATTTTTTGAGAGTAAGTTATCATCCCAGCGCACAGTTCTGTTTATACCAAGACTATTGAATGAGGATATGAGTTGAGAATGTTCAGGAGGCTCAGAGAGCGGATGTTCGTTGGTTTTTGACTTGGGTAGTTTGCTAAGAGCATCTTTGTAGGCTGGACAATTTTTGAAAGTGGCAATGTGGTTGCCTTTGCAGTTTGCACATTTGCCATCAATGTTTCTGGGTTTTGTACATGAGGTATAAAAGTGATTACCCGCACATTTGAAACAGATAAAGGTTTTACTTGGGCAGTCTTGGTAATGGTGATCAAACTTTTGACATTTGCGGCATTGATAAATTAAGGGAGATTGGTCAAGAGGAAAGATATTGACTGAGTATGTACCTAGTGAAGTGATTTTGAGCACCTGGTCGTTGTTGCGTTTTGATAAAAGTTCGACTTTGAAGGAACTAGTCGGGGTTTGTGAGATAGTACCGGTTATGTTACTAGCAGAAAGGACAACATGACCATGTGCAGCAGTTGGGTAGTAATCCAGTATCTGGTGGTGTATAATGAAGGCCTTTTATGATGATTTTATATTTTTTTTTATTGCTATTTGGGCATTGAATTCAATACAAAGGACATCAAGGAGTTGGATAAGTTTTCTTTGGGTTGGGTTATCGTAGCATTGTATGGCAAGATTATTGTCAGCAGTGATTGTAGTAAAGAATGAATTTTGACCCAGTTTTTTTGTAGCCTCATTAATGACTGTGCTTGCTTCATTAGGATTTAGGATAATAATCCTATGCATATTAGTTCGACTAGTTGTGAAATCAGGATATGACTCTAGCGGTTCTGTTTTTTTAATATTATGTTGATATCTTTTGAGGTGTTCTCGCTTCAGTAACGAAACGAATAATGATTCAAACAGTTTTTCCCACAGCCCCAGGACCAAATATCAGTTCAGCCTACTGGGATCAAGACAAAAACAATCCCAGAGCCGAATTATAAATCCGGCCTACTGAGATTGCATCGTCCCAACACCCAGCATCGAACCGAGTAATCGGCCTACTGGGACTGTGGAAGGCTGGATGAAAAGTTTTATTCAATTTACAATATTAAAAAAAAAACATTTTTCTTGAATTTAGTGGCGCCGCATTAATCATTAATGCTTTGGCTCCGAGTGGAAAGATCAAAATAATCAAAATGACTTGGTTTCCTGGATTATGCAAGATGCCGGTCCAGATGGCTAGAGGGCGCTATTTATCTACATAAAAAACGCAGTTGCTGGGAGATCTTATGATGATCCCGAATTCTCGGTATTAGTGGCAGGTGGATAGATGATCGCCAAAATGCCAGCCACCAGGCTATTTCCAGGGGGATCATGCTGTGATCGGCTAACCATAGGTAGCACTCTAGGGTTCTCGAGTTGTGGCGACGCGCTCGTAGCACCAGAGTGGAGAAGGGTCGCTGGGCTTCGATTGGCGTCACTGTTTATCTCCTGGGCTGAGGTAAGCAGTGGATTTGCAGGAGTATGTGTTGCAGATAGGTGAGCGATGGGTAGCACGCCGGACACCATATCACCTCTATGCATATTACTCCGGACAGACAGCTGTTGGGCAGGTACTGCAAGTAGGTTCCTGATCTTCCTAAGTTGGCCGACTGCAGCATCGATGACAATTCATGCCTACGATTATTGATTATATCAAGGAGCTCCAGCCTAAGCTGCTGCTGTCGCTCACGCGCTCGAGGGCTGATTATTGCTTGGATGCCTCTCACAAGCTCAGTATTGGTGTCCGCTGACGGCGCGTTTCGACGAGAGAGCTCAGCCTGCTCTTCTCGCCTCCTTCGCGCACGAATTTCGTTAAGCCGCTCAGCCTCACGCCTGGCATATTCTTCACGCCGCCTAACTGTTTCCAGGCGCTCTTGACGTCGTTCCTCTCTTAGTTGTATCCACTCAGGGAGAGGGACTGGGGTTGACATGCGCACTCCTGGAGGAATGTGTCTGTTGACCATATTCATATTTTTTTTTTTTCTATCAAGTGTGAGGCGGTGCCAGCAGCGTGGTGCGTGCGCTCACATTCGCGGCCGGCAAACAACTGTTGCCAGCCTATTTTATTTGAACATCTCATTACTCTTTAGCGAGCAACATATTATGAACAGAAGTGGACCTAACTTATACATCTAGTAACAGGTGTAATAATAACATATTATAAGACTATGCATGAATTAATTTAACAGCATTTTTTGACTTAGGAATTTAGATTTAACATTTTAACATTTTGCCATTTTAGCTTATTCTAACATGTCAAGTATTTGGTCAAGTTGTTGGAAATGTACAAAGACAGGTAGTGAATAAAAAATTATTGGCACAACAAACTTGTAAATTTTAGCTATTAGAACTAATATATTTCTATATTGTGCTAATAGCTGTATTGGCAAAAAAAAACAGAGAAAAAATTTTATATGCTGTTTAGGTCGCTTCATAAAACGTTGACTGGCAGTGTGAGTTTTACATTTTAGCTAAACTATACAAATTGTCAAACAAATTTACTAACATTACATTAATTTAATTTTACATATTTTC